>KV417743.1:0-12850 GCA_001630335.1 Athelia psychrophila
CCGTTGGTGAGACGTAGACCACCGTGATCCATGTATAATGACAACGCGAGAGGCTCAAAATTGAACGCGAAGATGCTGCCTGTTGGTCGTAATAGCAGCTTTTCTTGCAGCAAATTATGACCCGGTGAATTGAGCTTCTTCGATGGAACAAAGCTGCCACGGCCCGCGTTCATCTTGCTATACAACTCGACCAGCAGGATCTGCGACGAGTTCGCAATTGCCAGGACAACCAGCTGGTTGGATGATTCGGCATAAGCAGGTGCGATGCCGATCGGATCGTAAGGATTGATGTCAAGAAAAGGCTTTAGAATGTCTTCGGTAAGTTCAGATAGCTTGACGGTCGTAGCTGTCATGGGTTCGATGTCCTCGTCAAAAAAGTTCTGGTGGAACTGGCGAGTCGTCTGCGCCATGATTGCCACGAACTTGTTGGCAAGCAGTGGCGGTCGAAGGAACAGACAAGACAAAATAGACGCCCGAGGCTGTGACGTATATTTCGAAGGAAAGCATTACATATTTAACATTGTGTACAAATCTACGAGCCTGCTACTTACTGCGATAAACTGATCACAAAACTCTATTATTCTGGTCCGCGTTATCCCTAAGTGTCATTAAAGCCATGCCTGCTCTCCCAACCTCATCGCTAGTTGACCGACCAGTGAGGATGCAGCAACGCCACTGATGCAAAGAACGGCTGGTCACAATCAACATGCTCTTCTTACACATACTTAGCATGACATTGGACCGTCGAAGATTCTTGAGGAACCCAATTTTCTCGGAGCGGACGAGAGAGATGATGATATGGTCCTCCTCGTTTCCTGGATAAAGGGGAGACATCAGACGCTGTAAAGCGATATGATATGTATACATCCTACCTTGGAAGGAGCCTACACAGAAGCATTTGTCTCCCCCAAGGAAGGTTCGCTTCCTTCAGCGCCTTCTCTAACTGGTTTCGCTGAGCATTGTACCCCCCATACCCAGGCTGCCTCGGCTCCAGCCTCGCCGCCGCGCAAAACACTCGACCGGTATCTCAAATCCATCGAGTTGTTCCTGCTCGAGGGCGAAGGCCGCGCGGCGAAAATGGGCAGACGAATTCGAATGCGGCCTGAGGGGCAGGGCGCAGGAGGCTCTCATCGGTGCGTGCTTGTCCCTTGACTCAGTAGACGCAAAGCTGATATGAAGCCAGAAAGCGCTCGACAAGTCCCCAGCGTCGCCGCATAACTGGCTCGACGACACCATCTGGATCATGATGGCGTACCACGAGTGGCGCGAGCCGCCGCCTGTCAACTCGAATTGGTGGCTGACGTTCTTGAACGACCCTGCCCTCCCCGCGCATGCGCAGGCCGTCCCGCCAACTGCTCTGCAAGACAACGGGGAGGAAGCGTTGGAGGGGGTAAATGCATCAAATTTAGATGCCAGTGCTCCGGAAAGCGCGTCGGGAATAGGGACAGGGACAGCGGGAGGGTGGGAGAGACTGGGCTGGGTGACAGACGAACGCATCGAACGTGAATGCGCACGCGTCGAGCGGAAGGCGCGCGCGCGCATTGCGGACTCGGACGACAGCGGGTTGTGGTTCACCGACTACAGCTCGGGCTGGATCAAAGACGTTGGTAAGCTCAGTCCCCTTGGACGAGTACCCAAAAGAACGCCTAATCACTCATCACCGCGTTCTGCAACAGCGAAACTCTCGCCTGATGCGTACATCCGAATGGTCCTCCAGCTCGCGTGGTACAAAATCCGCAGCGAGTTCACGGCGACGTACGAAACCGCGCTCACGCGCATGTTTGCTCGCGGGCGCACGGAGACCATCCGCACATACACCACCGACAGCCGCGCGTGGGTGCTGAGCACGGTCCAAGGCCGCGCATCGGTGCGTCCCATACTTCACTTATCAGGTGCTCACGCTGAAACTTTCGTAGCCTACTTGACGGAACAGAAAATGCTTCTGCACCGCGCCATTACAACACACGCGTCGCTCACTCGCGAGGCGGCTACCGGGCGAGGCATCGACAGACACTTTCTCGGCCTGCGACTCATGCTCGCGCAGCAAAGTGGCAGCGACAATCCTGTTCCGCTGCTCAATGATGAGCTTTTCCAGCGAAGCCAAGCTTGGAAACTGAGCACAAGCGGACTGAGCGCTGGCCATCAGTTCCGCGGAACAGGGTGAGTACCGTTCCTGCCGGTTTTGCCATTCAGCTAACTGATATCCCTGTAGCTTTGGTTCTGCTTACCCAGACGGATACGGGATCAACTGTGAGTCCGTTGCTTACCCTCAATGTATATATTGCTGAGACTTTTGTTCAGACCTTGCTGGCCCGGATGTCATCAAGTTTGGGGAAACTAAACATGCGAGCTGTCTTACATCGACGGAAGGGTTCAAGGCTGCTATATTTGCTTCCTTGCGGGAAGTACACCATCTGTGCTTGGCGGACTCTGAGAGCAGCCACATTGTTAGTCACTTATAATTAGAAGTCTTGTATGATGCATCCTTGCACAACGGGATTCTTTATTAAAAAAATTTGGATTTTTTTGGGGGTTGTTTTTAATGTAAGTAATGGGGCATAATGGTGTAGGTAACAAGACATGCGGAGCATAGGACATGGAGGGTAAGGATAGCAAACAAAGCTGATAAACAGCACGAGAACAAGATAGCAATGTAGTAAAGGAAAATGAAGCACATTGTGTATGTGCTCGGAATGAGATCAATCAAGGCACTCACAAGTCCACCAGCACCTGTTCCAAGTCTGCTGTACTGACCCAGCTCCTCTCTCCGAATTCTGCAGCCATCTCACCCACCAGGGACCTGCTTCCTTCGCCCTCCAGGTAGGCTCTGCTGGAGCAGATGAACATGCCTCGCTTGCAGCGAGTAAGCATGACATTGGTACGGCGCTTGCTCTTGAGGAACCCGAGAGCACTGGACCGTACTATTGAGATGATGATATAATCATCCTCATTCCCTGAGATGGTGGCCTATTAGAGCTGATAATAAATCACTTGAAGAAAAACACACCTTGGAAGGAATCCACATTGAAACACTTGTCCGCCCAGTCAAGCCCGCTCTCCCCCATAGCGAGCTCAACCGCAGTGCGCATGGCGTCATACGGGGTGATGAACCGGTAACTCTTTCCCTGCTCTCGAAGCTGAGTTGCAATTTGAAGAACCACTTCTAGTTCTGCCGGATTCTGCAAATACGCGATTAGCATTAGCAGTAAGAAGTGAAATGAAAATAATTGTTACTTTCAGACTCATATTGGTGCTCTCCGACTTTTGTTTACCACCGGCCACATCAATAAAATAGCATGATATTGTCTTATTTTTGACGGGGTGATCTGGGTTTGATGCAAGTTTGCCATCATAGACAGATTTGGAGATAAAATCTCCGATGAAGGGGGGCATTCGATCTGAGTATCCAATTAATGCTCTGTTACAGTGTCACGGAGCTCTTCAATATGTTAGGACTTACATTGAGTATTAAGGAACAATGCTGATCCACGGAGGTGCTCAACTTCAAAGATACTCTGAAGAGTCTCAATACTGTCTTTGGCAAATGGAGGCACTAGTAAGACAATCAGGAATGACCAAAAGAGTGACAAAATTGACATACACTGCTTATCGTCTCCAATGAAGCAGATCTTGCGGGTTTGTAAGCACAGCTATATAATCTCCAATTTCGATCTGGCTAGCCTCGTCGATGACAAGTGTTGTTAGTGGGTTGTACTTAACCACCTTTCCGATGCTATTGCTGGAGAGCATGCTCAGTGTGCAGAGAATTACACTACAGCCGGTCAGCTCCCTCCTCAAATTCTCGGGTGACATCTCATTAGAGACAATAACATGGCTTCGTATATGTGGGTAGAGATGCTCGTGCCTGCGAAATAGCAATTAAGAAAATAGCCAAGCAGAGGAGAAGTTTTATACCAATCATGAAAAAAATCTCTCGACACAAGCAACTTCCACGATGGGAACTCAATGTCGTTCAGCTTCTCAGCAATATTTCTCACCGCAACATTTGACTTAGCGGTGAGCCATACACCTTTGTCTCCCCTCGCAATGGCGAGAAGTACATAAGATGCAATTACAGTGGTTTTCCCTTTGGTGGAAGCAGCATAATCAGCTTGGGCCAAATTCAAAAGGGTAGAGAAAAACGAACCCGTTCCCGGAGGTCTGCAGCCGCCAAGTATCAAAAGGTTAATTTTGAACAAGTGTTGACTGATATCGCGTACCCCCGAATGACAACAAAGCGGGATTCCTCAGAGGAAGATAGCATTTGCTTCACGGCATGACACTGTGATGGGTTTGGCAATCGAGGCAGGGTGGTAAAGTCTGGCTCCGAGCCATTAGCAGCCGTCGAGAACGCGGGTGGCCACAAGCACTCTTCTGCGGGGAAATACAATTTTTCGACCCACATGTTGCTGTCCAGAACACTGCCGTCCCCCTGAAGGATACCCAAGATGACCTGGTCGCGTTTCTTTTCGGAATTTGTAGAATCTTCTCGACCTTTGATGTCTACCGTTCCGACGACTTTGCCTACATGATAACTTCCTTCCAATCCATGGACTTCGAGATCGGCGTTCCGCCCCTCAGCAGACACGATAGCCCCCGGCAGCGTATATCCTGGACTCGTGTCATTCCCCACGTTGACGCGGACACTCTGGCTTGTGATGAGAATGGAATTTAACACGAACAAGCAACAAGAGGACAGACCTGCTGCTGAGAGGCTCGCATCTTGTTCTGATATCTGTCTACTTCGGCGACCATCCGATTATTCTGGTCATCCCAACGTGAAACCACGTTTTTCCTCGTGTGAGTTGGCTTCTCTTGATCGAGACGCTGCCCGTCGCGACTGGTTTTGGCCAACAGATCGAGAGTCTTAAAGGTGAATAGTAGTTATTAAGTATTTTTCTGAGCAGAACAAGTAACACAGAAGACTCACCACTCCAGGAATCTTTTGTGTATCGATTCTCTTCGCAGCCGCAAAAATACCCTCCATTGAACCCAATCTCGGGAGGTACTGAGAGACCCATGCACGAAGAGCAATCTCCTGCGTGTGCTTCGGATCGTAGATCATGTTCTCGAACGAGTCTTTGATATTGTCCTCGTAGATTATAGTATCATCGCCAATAGCGCGCTTGATCGACTCGAGAGGCAGTCGGTCCTTATCTTCTGGGTTGCAGGCAGACTGAATGTCCACCCCGTTGGTGAGACGTAGACCACCGTGATCCATGTATAACGACAACGCGAGAGGCGCAAAATTGAACGCGAAGATGCTGCCTGTTGGTCGTAATAGCAGCTTTTCTTGCAGCAAATTATGACCCGGTGAATTGAGCTTTTTCGATGGAACGAAGTTGCCACGGCTCGCGTTCATCTTGCTATACAATTCGACCAGCAGGATCTGCGACGAGTTCGCGATTGCCAGGACAACCAGCTGGTTGGATGATTCGGCATAAGCAGGTGCGATGCCGATCGGATCGTAAGGATTGATGTCAAGAAAAGGTTTTAGAATATCCTCAGTAAGTTCAGATAGCTTGACGGTCGTAGCTGTCATGGGTTCGATGTCCTCGTCAAAAAAGTTCTGATGGAACTGGCGAGTTGTCTGCGCCATGATTGCCACTAACTTGTTGGCAAGTAGTGGCGGTCGACGACTCGAAGGAACAGACAAGGCAAAATAGACGCCCGAGGCTGTTGAGAGCATTTCGAAGGGAAGCATTACATATTTAACATTGTATACAAATCTACACAAATCTACGAGCCTGCTACTGCGATAAACTGATCATAAAACTCTATTATTCTAGTCCGCGTTATCCCTAAGTATCATTAAAGCCACGCCTGCTCTCCCAACTCCACCGCCAGTTTACCGACCAGTGAGGATGCAGCAACGCCACTGATGAAAGAACGGCTGGTCACAATCAACATGCTCTTCTTACACCTACTTAGCATGACATTGGATCGCCGGAGATTCTTGAGGAACCCAATTTTCTCGGAGCGGACGAGAGAAAGGATGATATGGTCCTCCTCGTTTCCTGGATAAAGGGAGACATCAGACGCTGTAAAACGATATGATATGTATACATCCTACCTTGGAAGGAGTCTACGCAGAAGCACTTGTCTTCCCAAGGAAGCGAAGCTTGCTTCAGTGCCTTTTCCAACTGGTTTCGTTGAGCATCGTACGCTGCATAGATGGGTTATTAGAATCGACATTCAGCGCCCGTTTAACCAACGCACGAGTTATGATACGATATTTCTTCCCGGAGTTACGATATTGCAGAGCGATCGCCATTATAGCCACCACCTCTCTCTGGTTCTGCAGCGTGAAAGTGTCGTATTGAGCACTCGAAGCCATAGTATTACAGAAGAACTTACAACCCAGCTACATCCTACCAATAGCTCCTCGCCATTTGGTACATCCTTGAAACGACAGGAAGACGAAGCGGTGATGTTATGTTGTGTTCTGAGTTTTCCCTCGTAAACATGGCGGGATATAAATGCGCCAATGGGGACTGGCATACGATCTATTGTAAGGATTAGTTAACGTCAGCGCGAGGTGAAAACACAGTGCTTACATTGCGTATTGAGAAATATCACCTTGCGTCGTAGGTGGTCAACCTCAAAGATGCTCCTGAGGTTGCCTATATCATCTTGGCCGTATGGGGCGACTAAGAATGGATAAAGTAAACACAAAGCATATTGAGAGAAAGGTGTAAGCACGTACGTTGTTTATCATCGCCTATGAATACCAACTTTTTCAATGATGTTTCGAACCGCGACAGCATGGGAAGGTATTGCCCAATCTCGATCTGGCTGGCTTCGTCGACGATGATGCACTCAACAGGGACCACATGAGTGACGGGTCTCGATCTGAGGCTGGTGATCATGCTGATGGTGCATAAGATTACCCGCGAGCCCAGCAGAAGCCGCTCGGCAGCCATGACATCCTTCGGAATGTTTCCTGATTCTATAACTCTTGGTCTAATCCTCTCATACAAATGCTCATGCCTTCCATGTCATCGCTGTCAGCTGCCTTACCGAATAATGTGAAGAGGACAGATAGAACTCACCAGTCGAAATGGAAGTCCGTCGATACAACGAGACTGAACTCGAGAAAGTCAACCTCGGCGAGCTTCTCTGCGATGTTCTTCACTGCAACATTGGACTGTGCGATAAGCCACATCGTCTTACTGCTGGCAACTGCCATCATGCTTGTCACGCTGGCTGCGATTACAGACGTCTTTCCCGTTCCTGGTGGCCCTTGAATAAGTGATATCGGATTCTTATTAGACAGTATCTCAGCGACTGCGTCCCTCTGCGATGGATTCAGAGCGCGATAGCTGAAATTAATTGGCGTCGTTTGCGTTGGTAGTCGTAGTGGCCAGACAGTGGCTTCGCCAGGTAACCATATACTTTGAACAAAGGGCTGCTTTAATATCTTATTGGTTTGTTTCAATCCCTGTAGTATGATGGCCGCTCGCTGCAACTCCGCGCTTGTAGGGTCGTCCTTCCCAATGGTGTAGATCGCATGAATCTCGCTACCTTGGAGGGGCTTTCCCAGGGTGATTTCTGCAGCCCGTCCCTGTACCTTCGTGGCTCGCCCAATGGCTGGCGCAAACATCTCCCCTTCGTGTGATGCTACCACGTGTATTTTTTACAGAAGACAATAAACAAATGAACTGAAGGGGAAGCCAAAAACGCTACTTGCCTGACGGCTACAGGTCATGATCCTGGTCTTAAAACGATCAGATTTGAGTTGCAGGACGCCGAATTTCTGGCTGAAGTCTCTGCTGACGTCATTCTTGGCCTTCATTGGCTTCAGTGCGTCCATTCGGTCGGCGTCGCGAAATGTCTTTGCCAAGAAAGACAAATGCTGAAAGAAAGGTTAGCGTTGACGCAATGAGTGAAACGTGTTTGGATACACACTGTGGTCTGGAGTGCCTGTGTGTCAATCCTTGGCACCTTCAATATTCGCTCTGACATGGATGGGAGACGGGAAGTATGGCACGCAGTCCATGCCTGCTCCGCAGCCTCCAGGATCGACGTCAGGGCTGTTTCCCTACGCTTGAAGATCTTCTTAACATGGTCTTTTTGGAGGGTGAGTTCTCCACCTAAGGCTGATAGTATAGATGCGAGCGAGTCGCGGCCATCGTTGCTACTACTTGCTGATAATAGATCCACGGCGCCTGTGATTCGTACGCGACGGTCTAAAAACAGGGAAACAGCCAATCTGTCCATCCTAAAAGCGATTTTCTGGATGTCGGATTGGCATAGCACAAGGTCCTGAAGCAACATGCACCCCGGATTCGAAGTGGTCGTTTTTTTGAGGAAATTGATGACCAGACAGCTGGTCGAACTCGCCATCGCCAATGTTGTTAAGATGCATCCGACACCATATATCGGAGCCAGACCAACGACCCCATCGACAGTATCAAGGAAAGCTTCAAGGATATAACGATGTGTAAAAATTTGGTTCTCATGGAGAGCGACCACATGTACGTTGAGATGTGAGAGGTGAATCATCTTGAAGACAGATGGCTGGAACGAGGATGGTTCACTCATGGTAAAATGGGGTATGAGAGTTGCAAGGACACGCAATGTACCTTTCTTATAAACAATCAAGACAATGCGGACGCCTCGCACATACGCGGCATAATCCGTACGCATGCATCCACAAGAAGGTGCCTTCTGACGGTGTTATTCGGGTTTCGGTCGCCATCCTCCCCTCTGGGCTCAATGTAACCGGAGAGGCATAATATCCAAATGCGATGAACGCAAGAAATGCATCTGACAGACCAGTCCCCTATTGGCCAGTCACCCGCTGTTTGTGATTCCGGCGACGAAACGGTAGCCTGAAGCCAGTCTAACGAGACAGGGGTGTAGGAAACATATAGATTTGAATGGTTCCCTGAATCCTGATTGCCATGAACTTGTCCGTAAGCAGTGGTGGTCGAAAGAAGAGAAAAGACACAATACTGTACTGAGATGTAGAGCTACACGTGTTACCTCGGAGTTTGCCTCAGAGTTGGGATTACTTAGCAACGCCGAGCCTCAGAGATCGAGAACTTCGGATAAGGCCACGCGTCAGCCAATATATTGAGCGAGGGATCGTTCGATCAGTCTTATTCGATCAAGGTACATAATTACTAAATCGCCTAAAAGAGCTGCGAACCGGCGCCGCCTACCCAACTGCTTAGTCATCCCGGGTGTGGCGGTAGCCACATCCCCTGCCCCGAGTCACAGCGCAGCCCCGCCGAGCGTTAGCGAGGCTGTTAGAAGTCTGGTTAGAGGTTTTGGTTAGAGGTTTTGGTTAGGGGTTTTGGTTAGGGGTTTTGGTCAGGGGTTTTGGTTAGAGGTTTGGGTTAGGGGTTAGAGGTTAGAGGTTAGGACAAGGATATTTATTTCTGGGGGAGGGGGTGGGGGTGGGTGGGGTTAATTTTGGGTCAGGTTTGGGTTGGTTTATCTTTCTGGCAAATAAACTGCTCGATAATAGTGATCCTAAAGCCATAATATGACTAGAGACAAGGAAAAGTTCACTGTGTCATCAGCCACATCCGGCCTAGCGGAGCAGTTTCGCAGGCGGCGCCGGTTTCCAGCCCTTTTAGGCGATTTAGTAATTATGTACCTTGATCGAATAAGACTGATCGAACCCTGCCTCTATATTGAGCCTCGTAGGTTCGGTACAAGCCGTCGTTCCCAGTGAGAATCGACGCGAGGGAGGTCGAGGGAAATAGAGGGAGATAGATGGTCTCTGATGGCCTCTATCTCCCTCTAAAATGTGTCGTTCTGTATATCTCCCTCTATGGATTATCGAGGGGCATCGAGGGGCATCGAGCCACATACATAATTCATATCTCCCTCGTTTTCCCTCGACGAATACCACGAGCTCGTTACTACTGTATCGAGGGGCATCGAGGGACGTCGAGCCGGGTCAAGTCGTATTGAGGCAGTTAAAAATGGGTTTCAATAATACATTGTTCATTCAAATCTAGCTATTTCTACGTATTCTATTTCCTACACATGCAAATGGGTCGCTGGCTCTCTGCTTCCCGCTCGACCTCGTGCATCTCACCCTCACCAAGTATAGTGTACGCCATAGACACGTCAACACTGTCTCCGCCGCCTACCAATAGGCCTGCTCGAAATACTTTCGGGTGAAATGGTACACGCCATTTGAGACCGTTGGCCTGCCCGGAGTGTTTGTCGCAGACGAGCTTCGGGCAACAAAACATCTTGGAGAGGAGAGGCGGCGAGGAGGCAAGGTGTGGTAGGAGTCGGGTCAATGACGGGTGTGGATTGAACGGAACGAGAGTGATGTTGTCGTTTGTTGTCATCGAGAACAGAGCAACCTTCCTTATATCTGCCTTGGTCTTCCAGCTTGCAGCGGCCTTCCCCCTCGTGGTTGCAGTACCAAATCCTTGCCAAATCCTTCTTGGCAAACACCTTGACGATATTGCCTTCCGCGGGGGGCCTCGGTCAGCCAATAACCAGAGTGAGAGCCAGATGTCAGAGTGGGTCAGAACCAGGGACAGAGGCATGCGGTAATGTCAGAAGGAAAGGGACGGACAGCCAGCCATGAGATGTGGGAATGTAAGTTGACGAAAGACGTGTGACGGACTTAGCGAAAATTCTCCAAGTTCCGCATCGATGTCGGATACATTATACAATTTCGCTGCTGTTTGACTCAAGTTTGACTGTGGAATGAATTATGTTGCGGCTTTGCGTGAGAAGATTTCTCACGAAAACCATACATTTCGGGATCTCCCTCGATCTCCCTATATTACTAGTATATCCCTCGATCTCCCTCGACCTCCCTCGCGTCGATTCTCACTGGGCGTCGTTCCACGTACGTTTTTCGAGCTCCGCGGGCTTGCTCCGAAACCTACCAACCTTGTGGCATACAACTCCGCCAAGGTAGCCTACAGGTTAAAGGGGAAGCGAACTCAATGCAAGTTTCAAATGTGGATATTTCCTGAACTACAATTTAAATTTATTGAACAGAGGAGAAACGAAGACATATAAGTGAGAGAGATCGAAACGGAGAACGACAGAAGAAATAAGCCGGATGCTATGTAGCTTGACCAGCAGCCTCAGGATCTGGGACAAGTTTGCAATTGCCAGGACAGCGAGCCGGTTGAATGGTTCGGCATAAGCAGGTACGATGCCGATCGGATCGTAAGAGTTAATGTCAAGAAAAGGTTGTAGAATATCTTCGGGAAGTTCTGATAACTTGGAAGTTGGTAGTACATAGCTGTCATCGGTTCGATGTCCTCGTCGAAAAATTCTGGTGGGACTGGTGAGTTGTCAGAGGTTGTCAGCGCCATCATTGCCACGAACTTGTCCGCAAGCATTGGCGGTCGAAGGAAGACAATAGACGCCCGAGGCATGTGAACTTGTGAAGTGTATTTCGAAGGAAAGCTCTACATATTTTACATTGTCTATAAATTTACGAGCCTGCTACTACAATAAACTAATCATAAAACGCCGCTATTACAGTCCGCGTTACCCCTAAGTATCATCACAGCCACGCCTGCTCTCCCAACTCCGTCGCTAGTTTACCGACCAGTGAAGATGCAGCAACGCCACTGATGAAAGCACGGTTGGTCACAATCAGCATGCTCATCTTGCACCTGCTTAGCATGACATTGGACCGTCGAAGATTCTTGAGGAACCCAATTTTATCGGAGCGGACGAGAGAAATGATGATATGGTCCTCTTCGTTTCCTGGATGGGGGACGTCAGACACTGTAACGCGATACAATATGTATACAACTTGCCTTGGAAGGAGTCTACACAGAAGCACTTGTCTTCCCAAGGAAGTTTTGTTTCCTTCAGTGCCTTCTCCAAATAGTTTCGCTGAGCATCGTACGCTGCATGGATGGGTTATTAGAATCGACATTCAGCGCTCGTTTAACCAACGCACGGGTTATGATACGATATTTCTTTCCGGAGCTGTGGTATTGCCGAGCAATTGCCATTACAGCCATCACCTCTTTCTGGTTCTGTAGCGTGAAAGTGTCGTATTGAGCACTAGAAGCTGCGATATTGCCTCAGAAGAACTTACAGCCCAGCTACCTCCAACCAACAGCTCCTTGCCATTTCGTACATCCTTGAAACGGCAGGAAGATACAGTGGTGATGTTATGTTGTGTTATGAGTTTTCCCTCGTAAACATGGCGGGATATAAATGCGCCGATGGGGACAGGCATACGATCTGTTATAAGGATTTGTTAGCGTCGTCGCGAGGTGGAAACACAATGCTTACACTGCGTATTGAGAAATATCACCTTGCGTCGGAGGTGGTCAACCTCAAAGATACTCCTGAGGTTGCCTATATCATCTTGACCGTATGGGGCGACTAAGAATGGATAAAGTAAACTACACCGAATAACGTGTCAGGTTATAACGTCACTTCTTGTAGCGTCTCTTCGAGCGGCTCCAACTGAAAGAGTTCAAGTCCGAGGAACACAGCTGCCTGAAGGTAAAGCTGACCACTCAAGATAGGAGAAGTGTAATAAGCCATTCCGTTGACTATCGCTACCGATACTTCCGTACTCGTAAACATGCTCTTCTAATCTGGTTCTCACTATCTTAGTGTTCTAAAAGGCCTGCTGCAACACTGACGGCTCGTCGAAGACGACCTGCGTGCTCACTAGGATACGTGGTAGTCGTACTAGTGGTGAAAGTCTAACGAAGGGTAGTGAGCAGACCAGGGACAGCTCGCGTAGTAGCAGCTGCTCCGGTCGGTCTAGCTCTAGCCCGTTATGTAAGGCTACGATAGCGCCAAGCTTTTCTGCAACTTCTTCAACCGTAAGTATCCGCTACTATTTGTTGCATGCACGAGTGCGGAAAGAGAGTTATACGTAACA
>KV417743.1:21155-32611 GCA_001630335.1 Athelia psychrophila
CGATGTTTTGGGTGTTTTTGATCCTGGCGGGATCTTTTCGAGCAGAGCGCCTTTCTGCAGCATAGGGAGGGTGCCGGTCCGGCTAGAGTTTTTCTCGCGCTCCTGCTACGCATATAATGAATAAACCTCTCGTTTGAGCCGTTTCCGTTTTTACGTCTCCTACTCCTACCAGAACTACCACTCCTCTAATTAGACAGCGAGCGGGCGCTTACCGACTTGAGCAACGTCTAAACGACCTGAAATGCAGCAGCTAGGATGGGAGGTACGGTCACCATGCAGGATCGGTGTGAACGTGGCAGATCCACGAGTTAATGACAGTGTCCTTCTTCTCAGTCTATGGAACCTTCTGCTAAGCCTCCCGCTTCCCGAGAGACTCCTGCGTTTGCTACATCTCCTGCTTACCCCTCCACAGTCTCTACGTAGCCTACTTCTGCTGAGTCTACTTCGAGGAGATGAAAACGTTGGAGGGTGGCTTGTTCGTGGGTCACTATTGGGTCGTTGTACATGCGGACGCAGAGCGGTGTGAGCTAGGCTCTTGGGACGACTTTCAACTTACGTGAGGTGTCGCAGAGCTATGCAGGGCGGGGTGGAGTCTGGCGCGCTGGAGCGACGCAGACTATTTCTCCTGAGCCTCCTATACCGGTTCAATTTTGCCGTTCGACTTCCCTGAAGAGTTGGCCACGCGAGCGTCGAGAACGAGCATAGGAGCGAGAAGGCGGCACGACTGAAGTCGTGTCCTACTCGCTCGTCTTGTACCCACGGTAGGACCTTTCGTAGCTCCTTGAGATGGCGTTCTTAGCTGCCGTACCACGCGAAGGACTGAGTTCGGCTTCCTTATTTCGAGTGGACGGACCATCTAAACTGGAGCTGTAACTGGTCAGAATAGTAGCTGCCATAGAGTAGGGTGAGGCAGGACGACCTGAGAATGCAACAAGAAATGCGCCGAAAACACAGTTCGGACGTGTTTTAGTAACCCGAACTCAAGCCATACACGGAAGGGGGGACGGGGGCACGGGGTCGACTAGCCGGAGGTCGACGCATGAAACAGGTTTTGCAGCAGAGTAGCATGCTCTGTGTGGTGCGACGAGAGGCCTGACTTAGAAGGCGCGGCAGGTAGTCGCTCGGCGTCGTTCTTCCATCGTTTCTTCCGCTCCCCTTTCTCACGAGTTTGAACTAGCACAACGAGAGCCTCGACATGTTGAAAGTTCACTAAAGCTCGCACGAGCATAAACTGTAGTAGGCCCTAGACGAGTCGGTCTTTGAGTGACTCAAACCTCACCTCGATGACGAGTTCTAGCACGCCTCATCCACAAGAAACAATAAAGAGTAGGAGTTTGCCACTGACACCTCTATGATTGGAGATGGGCGATGGATCTAAGTCCCGTTGTCGACTCCGACCTACTGGGGAGTCGTGACTTTCTGTAGTAGCCAGACGTTGCGGCCGTCTTCTTCAGAGCCGGCTTGAGCTCCGTGGGGGCGGAAGCAGGTGCGGGATGGGGAGCAGAAAGCTTGGCCTTCTTCCTCTTCGGAGATTCTGCGTGTTCCACGGGCGCTGCACGCTTTGCAGGGTTGGCTTTCGGAGGCGCAGAAAAGAATTCAGCCTTGCGTTTCTTCTTGTCCTCGCGATCCTGCTTTCTGGCATCTTTCCTAGAATGGCGGTGTCGAGTTTTCCCATTGTTCTTTCCCTGGCCGTTCTCTTCCGACCGTAATCACATCAGTGGGCAATGCCTTAGAGGGAAGAGGGTGTCACGCACTGCTAGATTCGTCGATCTCATCGAGCAGGGTCTGCGGCAGACTTGGCTGCAACACAGGTCGGCGTCCTCTATTCGACATCTAGACGGGCGATATCAAAATATGCCCAAGGGATCAGCTGCCGAGAGTCAGATATAATTGTTGAATAAATTTCCGATGTGCACGAAGGATTTGAGATGGGTTGTTTGTTCTTGTTGCTCAAGGGCTTCCAGGCATTGCCATATCAGGCTCGTTGAGTGAAGGACATGCACTGAAGCTCGATCACTTTATAGGCAGCGGTGCCTACTTTTCATGTCTCAAGCCTACTCGCTCCCGAATGTGCATGCTTGCTGCTTGTCGTGGTGAGACAACACATGCATCCGAGGTTCACAGGTGCAGGCGTGATAAAATAACACAAACGTCAGCATCAGCTATACCAAGCGCCAGGTGTTGACGCAGGTCTGGTTCGTGAAAAGACCCTATGTGATCGCGAGGCGCACAAGTCTGCATCCATGACAGATGCCTTGCACACACCTCGAGGCAAGGTTCACTTCAACCCCGTCGATTCTCAGTCTCTCCAAGGCACCGTCTATTGGTTACTCGCTCCTCGTCCGCCGATTCTGTGTCAAGGCCGCCTGTCCACACTTGTAGTTTTGTCTCATCGTTTGTGTGCCAGGACTCTGAAACTCCTAAGTTTCCGGTTTCAAGCCGTATAGGAATGGCGTCTTCTTCGTGAGTGATTCGATGATAACGCAGCCACTTCGTTGCTCAATCAATAATGGTCCGTGAAGTGATGCGTCCACTTCAAAATCCTATGAAGTCACAGGTGAGCACTGGCTCTTACTGCTGTCGTTTGTGTACTGACTGTCTTGCAGCTGTTGAGGCGACTGGTCTCGCGTCAGTCCGTTTCAAGTTTGGACGGTCCCTCAGCACATCCATCCAAATTGACGCAGGCAATCTTTCCTGGACAACTCCGGGAGTGCCGTGGAAAAACAATGGAATTATACGTTGGGATGACAAGATTATTATGTGAGTGCTGATCCTGGACCATGCAGCCATCCTCGACTTAACACCGTGCTGCAGCCCGCCTTCGGCACGCTCAACGAAGGTCACATTCAGCTTGTTCCGCGGCAAGACCCTCATAGGCCGAGCGGAGATCGATCTGACCGAAGCACTGGCCAAATCCGAACTTCACTTGAACGAAGGTAGAGCTTCCTGAAGCTTCGATCCGTCCTTGCGGGCTGACGGTTGATTTTCCAGATGCCGTTGTATCGTTGCAGCGCAAGGATAAAGAGATTGGCAGGCTGACTGTGAGGGTCGCAGAGGGCTCTACTACCGCATTGAACAGCGCGGTACATCGCCTGGAAGGCGTCACCGCTGACTTAACAGCACCAGCACCAACGGCCGCAGCGGCTGATGTCGTAAGCGTCACTGAAGAGACTGGCAAGCTGACTGTTCGGGCCTCAGAAGGCTCTACTATCGCATCGGGGAACGCGGTGGATCACCTACAAGGAGCCACCGCCAACTTAAGAGCATTAGCGCCAACCGCAGCGGCCAATATCGCAAGCGTCACTGAAGATACCGATAAGCTGACTGTGAGAGCCTCAGAAGGCTCTACCACAGCGTTGAGCAACGCGGTGGGTCGCCTAGAAGGAGACACTGCCAAGTTAACACCACCAAGACTAGCCGCCGTAGCCGATATCGCGAACGCCACTGGCGATGCCGCAATCAGCCTCGTGCAATCCGACCTTGTGGGATCTTTAACATCGCTGTTCAGTAGCCTAAGCGTTTTGGTAAAGGTCGGAGACGAGATAGCCAAGGTACGATTAAGCTGTCTTCCGGATCGCAGCGTTCTTATCGTTTCGCAGATACATCCCTGGGTGGGTCTCGCTTGGAATGTACTGTCAGTTGGGTTGAAGGTAAGGCACTCCTCATTGATTGAGGTATCATATCTAAGCTCCTTCGCCAGCTGGTCGAAGCGCAGCTAGCTCGCGACGACAGGATCGCATCTCTTATCCAAGCTATACAATCCACGTACTCCGTCGTGGTGGGTTCAAAAAACCTCAAGGACCAGCGGCTGCAAGATGTTCTTGATCGAATCTTGAAGCAAACGGTCGACTGTGGTTACTTTATTCAAGAGTACACGCGTCGCTGGACGTTTCTAGGTTCGTGACACGAAAGGGAGTTGAGGGTCTCACTCATCATCTCCCAACAGGCAAGGCAATTACTGAGACCTTCTCCAGTACGGACGATCTGGTAGCCCGATATCAGAGCACGTTTACACAACTGCAAGGAGAATTCACTGGGCGCATCGCCACGCATACGGCTTTGATGACAGCTCTTGTGGAGGCGACGGTTAATGACATCAGTAAGTCAACATCCTCCAGCGCTATTCGTGGGGCCCTCATACTGGTAGCTGACGTGCCACGCAGGATTTGATCAGCTGCTCGAGAAACTGAGACCTGCTATCATGGACCAGAGCAGACGTGGCATATGCCTCCCCGCCACTCAATTAGATGCCATCACGTCAATCTTAAATTGGTACTCGGACGATTCTGACACTCGAAAAAGTGTTATGTGGCTTCATGGGAAGTCCGGGACCGGCAAAAGCACGCTGTCGACTACAATCGCCCGGATGATGGATCGCATCGATGGCGTCAACCTCCTAGGATCCTTCTTCTTCTTTGACCGCGATCTTCCTCGTTGGAATGCCTCGACATTGATTCGCACCATAGCCTACGAACTGGCCCAATTCGATGGGATTATTGGCGCCAAAATTGTGCAAGTCATTAAAGATATCCCGGGTATCGCGAACCAACCTTTGGCCGTGCAGTTCTCGAAGCTGCTCAGTGTCACGGCTCTAGGAGATATACCATGGACGAGGGGTCCTGTTTTGGTGGTTATTGATGCACTGGATGAGTGTGGCAGTGTGGCAGAGCGGGCGGACCTGATGCGAGTGCTCTCCGAGGGCGTGTCGAAGCTTCCTCCGTTCCTACGGCTTCTGATCATCAGTCGCCTCGAGAGTGACATTTCGGACCACTTTGATCGCTCACTCATCCGTCGGGAGGAGCTCACGGTTCACTCGAAGACCAATCAGGCAGACGTCACTGCGTTCATCCGATCTCGACTAAAGGAAGCATCCGCAACAAACATTCATACTTCATCTGAGGCCAAACCAGACTGGCCGGATGAGGATGAGGTCGAAGCGCTCGCCGTTTTAGCCTCCGGTCATTTCATATGGGCGGATACGGCATGTCGAATGATAGATACGAGTCGCAATCCTCGGAAGGAGACGGAGGTTCTTATCAAGCACCATCCAACTGATGCATCTGGTGGCTCGTTGGCGAGCCTACATCAGCTATACAAGACTGCCCTTCAATCCGCCGGTCAATGGGATGATCCGTCATTCTGCGCTCAATTTCGTGACATCCTCGCCGTGGTTGTTTGTGCTCAGACGCCACTCTCCTGCAGTGCGATAGACTCTCTGCTTGGATCGCAGATATCGTCCTTTGAACAGCGCCTGCCATCTATAGATGTGGTGTCCCGCTTCGGGAGCGTGCTCAACTGGAGCGACGCGGGACCTGTCCGTGTGCTTCATGCCTCCTTTTATGACTACGTCACAGATGGCAGTCGAAGGGAGCCTTGGGCCATTGATGTCGTACAGTGCAAAGTCCAGCTTGCATGTGGTTGTATGGCACTACTGGAGCGAGAGTTGCGGGAGAACATGTGCAACCTGGTGCTCCCGCTTCCGGTGCCAGACAACCAATCACTGTCAGAGGGCATAACCTATGCATCCAAGATGTGGGTCGAGCACGTCTGCTCCATCACAAATGCTTCAGGTGAACTCGCAGAGGTGATATATCGCTTTCTGCAAAAGCATCTCTTGCACTGGATGGAGGCCCTTGGCATCATGAAGGCCCACGGTGTCGCCATACACTCATTGTCAAGACTGCTTCAGTGGACTCAGGTTTGTCTCTATCCAACCGACTTGGTCCGATGTTAACATTGGTTATTTAGAAATATTTCGCAAAGAGTGATTTGTACCATTTCGTGCATGATGCTCATCGATTTGCGCAGTACTTTTCTAGTACCATCGAGAAGCATCCATTGCTCATATACACCAGCGCGATACCATTCACACCCCACGACACACTCATCTACAAAACTTTTTACCACAACAGGTTGCCCCACGTTGTATCTGGTCTCGACTCCACATGGCCTCCTCTACTGCAGGTGTTATACGCCCACGAGAGGGAAGTGATGTCTGTTTGCTTCTCACCCGACGGATCCAAAATCATCTCGGGGTCGAGGGATGGTACCGTCCGTGTGTGGGATGCTGTTACCGGACAGCTAGTAATGCCGCCACTTCAAGGCCACAAGAGTGCAGTGACCTCTGTTTGCTTCTCGCCCGACGGATCCAAGATCGTCTCGGGGTCGTGGGACAAGACTGCCCGGGTGTGGGATGCTGTTACCGGACAGCCAGCAATGCCACCACTTCAGGGCCACGAGGGTGCAGTGAATTCTATTTGCTTCTCGCCCGACGGATCCAAGGTCGCCTCGGGGTCGTGGGACAATACTGTCCGGGTGTGGGATGCCGTTACTGGACAGCCAGCAATGCCGCCACTTCAGGGCCACGAGGATTGTGTGTTTGCTGTTTGTTTCTCGCCCGACAGACCCAAGACTGTGTACTCTGTTTGTTTCTCGCCCGACGGATCCAAGATCGTCTCTGGATCAAATCATGGTACCGTCTGGGTGTGGGATGCTGTTACCGGACAGCTAGCAATGCCGCTACTTCAGGGCCACCAGAGGGCAGTGTTTTCTGTTCGCTTCTCGCCCGACGGATCCAAGATCGTCTCGGGGTCGTGGGATGGTACCATCCGCGTGTGGGATGCTGTTACCGGACAGCCAGCAATGCCGCCACTTCAGGGCCACGAGCTGGGAGTGATGTCTGTTTGCTTCTCGCCCGATGGGTCCAAGATCGTCTCGGGGTCGCAGGATGGTACCATCCGCGTGTGGGATGCTGTTACCGGAGAGCCAGCTATGCCTCCACTTCAGGGCCACGAGCAAGGCGTGAATTCTGTTTGCTTCTCGCCCGACGGATCCAAGGTCGCCTCGGGGTCGGAGGATAAGACTATATGGTTATGGGATGTTGTCACTCAACCAGCAACAATGCCTCTGCCTCAGGGCCACCAGGCAGAAGTGATGTGTGCTTCCTTCTCACAAGATGGATCCAAGATTGCCTCTGGATCACAAGACGGGACATTGGGGATGTGGGATGCCTTCACTGGACAGACAGTCCTACCACTCATTCAAGGCCACGAGCAAGCTGTCAAATCCATATGTTTCTCACCTGATGGATCCAAATTTTCATCGGGATCGGCTGACGGGACGGTCGGGGTGTGGGATGCTATCACTGGACAAGTAGCCATACCGCCAACTCAAGGCCACCTTGAAGCAGTAGATGCCGTGGCGTTCTCTCCTGACGGATCCAAGATCGTTTTGGGATCCAATCATTCCATCCGGGTATGGGATACCATCACCGGTCAATCACCCCCCCCAACCCTTCAATTGTCTTATAGGCATGTGCTGTCTATTGCGCGGTCACTTAATGTATCCCAGATTGTCTCTGAGTCAGATTCCGATGGTTGCAAATCCTTCCCCGCGGCGGATGTTGCAGCTTCCAAGTCCCTCAGAGGGGAAATTTGCGGCACTTTAGTTCACAGGGATCACGGCAAAGCCCCAGTAATTCTAATCTCGTACATGGACAGATACTTCATAGACATCAACTCAGGCCGATATCTTGGCAAGCTCCCAGATGGATTCGCATTTTCAGCCCCAGAGTGTCATAAATCTTCTTGCATCGGATGGACAAAATCGCCATCAGGACTATATATCCCACTCATAATCCACTTCCCTTGGTAGTTTTCTATGTTCCATAGTTCCAGTTTTTAGATGAACCAACCGCTATATTCTATTATTTGACCCTGCTCGCAGCATATATACAGTATCCTAGTCTTCATTTACCTTTGCAATGTCAACAATGCATGGCACAGACCTGACTCCTGAGTGTTGTCGCCGTCGCCGTCTCTGATGTGAATGATATCAAAGATACATTGATGTCCATGTTCGCGCTGCCCTTTGCCATCGTTGTCACAGTAGTGTTTTCAGAAAGGACACTTTATACCAATAGCCGGCTAAGAATGCTTACCCGGGAAATCAAGTTGGCACACTTGCGATAGAGGCGATGAGGTCGGGTCCGAGACAGTACAGACATGGCGGTGATGTGTGCATCCACCTACTGGATCAATACGACCTTAAGTTCGTCACCTATCCCAAGGCCCTGGTCCTGAACTGCACCTATTTCGCGTGACTTTCACGCGAAAATCTGGGCGATGAACATCCTATGTGACAAAATTTTGGCCCGAGGCATGATCTCGGTCACAAGAAATGAGCTTGAACCTAAGGTTGTACTGATACAGTATGTTTGTCCCTGGTAGGTGACTTATACTCCAACGAACTGACTATAATATTAATACTGAATAAGCAACCTGTAAGAAATGTATTGTTTGCTCGTCAGTCAGTCGTCGCCGCCGACTGGTAGAAGGAACGAGCGTCGTTGCATTTGTAATCACGTAGGAGTGCGATAGGCAAGTAACCCAGGAGTCAGCACGTCGACCTGTCCCGAGATGGAAAATGAGTACTTCGAGGCACAATATTAATCGAGGCATGATGCACATTACATGATGACGCAAGAGATTAGACGCGTCACAACAGGCTCCCACGCGTATGCCTCTTGGTTGCGCCATGCATATGCATGCATCATGAACTTCCTTTCTGTTTGGCTTGTCACTTCGGCGGTTCGTGAACTCTGCTTCGTCCTCGTATTATCGGCTTCGAAATGTGTACACACAAAATACACAATACCCAGGTCGAGGAACTGCAATCAGGTCCATCATGACCTCCTTCATGCTGGCCCGCTGCGAAGCAGTTTCTGTGTGTCCGCACACCTGCGAATTCATTGCCAACCTCTCTGGCTTGTCCCTGGCGGACAGCATGTATAAAGCCTGGTTATGATTCTTCTGTGATCAGATTGCTTTCAGCGTCACTAAGAAGTACTTTTTCATTTACCCATCCGTGCTGGGTGTTTGTGGGCGTCGTGGTGGCGCCCCACGCGCCTTGCTGTATGCTTTGACGCTCAGCGCTGCACCTTGAAGATCACAGGATCACGATCCTCTTTTCTGCACCCACCGCCATTTCGATCTTTTCAGAACGGCGGTCTCCCTCCCTCGAGTCCGTCTCCATCGCCACCTCGTTATCCTCTTTCGATGAGAGTCCTGAGACCAGCCCAAGCATTCCCAACATCATGATCCCCCAAGTCCAGGGCGCTTCGCAGGGCGATTCTGTTGTCGATTGGGCCCAAGGCGAGCTAAAGGATTGGCTGCACGAGCGCGAGAGGATGAGAGGCACGGTTCCATTGAGAGACGACGAGCAGTCCAAGTCGGTCGAAGCATCGCATGCCCCCACTGATACCTACCCCATGCACGAGCGCTTCTGCTTCCCCGCCGAGAACATTTACCTTTTGGTGCGTATCCATCATGTAGTTCTCTACTGCGTGCTCATTACGGGAGTTCGATAGGTAAACGGCGTGATCTATAGCGTGCACCGGTACTTCTTCGAGCGGGATTCATCATCGTTCGCTGGGCAGGGGCTTTCCAGGAGGGAGCCCATGGTCCTCGCAGGCATCAACACGCGCGACCATGACCTCTTTCTCTCCATCCTTTATCCCTCGTAAGCCATGCCCTGATACCATTCTGGCAGGAGTTGACCTGGCTGACTGACTCATCCGCATAGATCCTTCGGCCTATACACGGCCTCCACAGTCGACGAATGGTCCAGCACCCTACGCCTCGCAGACAAATGGAGCTTCGAATCGATTAGAGCGCTGGCCATCACGCAACTGGCGCCCATTGCTTCGCCCATCGACAAGATCGTTTGGGCAGGCGGTACGGCGTCAACGAGTGGCTCCCAGGTGCCTACGGGACGGTATGCGTTCGACCCACCGCACTTACCCTGGATGAAGGCCGGCGGCTGGGCATCGATGATGTTATTCGGATCAACGCCATTCGCCAGGAGTTCTATGTCGTTCCCGTTCCCGTGTCGCTCGCGCTGTTTCACGAGGTCCAGGAGCAGGTGGATTCGCGCTTTGGGCTTGCAGTACAGACGATACCTCTTCTACCTGTGGAACCGCTTTCAGACGCAGAAGAACTGGGTCCAAATGGCAAGCCGCTTAGTAGTGTCATGCTCCAGAAGCGCCAGAAGGAGCGAGAAGCCAGGCAGAAAGCTGGCCAAGAAGCGAAGGAGAAAGATGAAGACGAGGAGGCAGATGAGGCGAAGAGAGCAGCCGAGGAAGCGAGCGCAACTGAGGAGCAACGTATGGACTCGACTCGCGAGCCAGAATCAGCACCAGGTGGTTGGGGCGGTATTGAGGCCCCCTCCCCAGGCCAACGTGATCTGGCTTCCGTCCTCGGGCTTGGGTCGAACTCGTTCGAACCTGTCGCCGCCCCGGAGCCACCCGCCCCAGAGCCTGTAGCGCCCGCAGTAGAGGCCCCACCCGCAGACGATCTAGGTCCAAATGGAAAGCCGCTCAGTAAGGTCATGCTCATGAAGCGGAGGAGGCGAGAAGCCAGGAAGAGAGAGAAAGCAGCTGAAGCACAGAGGGCGGCCGAGGGGGGTAGAGCAGCTGCAGATTTGCCCTAGGGTGAAGCCCAAGAAAGCTGGCGGCAAGAAAGTCAAAAGGCCGTCGGCTCCTCCTCCAGACTTGTCTTGCACCTACAAACACGTATATAACGACATCCCTCACGACTTGCTCACGTCTGTCATACTACCTCACGCTCGTTCTTATTGTTTTGGTGTATCAACCTTGTGCCATGCATATTGACAGCTTGTTAAACGAGGGTGGTACTCTTGTGTCCCCATCGTCGCCGATGGGTACAATGCAGCTGATCTGCGCCGCTGTTAGTCACTGGGTGTGCAGTATTAATTATGGTCTACGGCATTCCAAGCTGACCGCCCCGCTGCATGGCGGCAGTCAGCCTCCACTGGGTGGCGGCAGGGAATCTTCAAGCCACCGGTATACTTTACCCGCATCACCCGTGTCATTGTTAACCCAGTCCGGGCGCCGTACCGGGCAGTCAGCCACCCAGCCCGTGGCGGCAGACAAGCATGCAAGCCACTGGTATTACCAGCCGCGCTTGCAAAGGCGTTAGCCGCCAATGGGCGGCATGCGAGGTGGTTACAAAGCTAATGTCCCGCTGCTGAGCAGTCAGCACAAAGTCAGCCCGTCGAGTCCCAGCCGCAAGGTAGCGCCATAGAAACCTGCAAGCCACCAACAGAGCTGTCAGCTGCGGAGCTCGCGGGTGGCAAGGGTATATAATGGCGCAGGATAATCAGTATCGTGTCGTTTCTCGTTTCCCATTGCATATGCATCTATTCCTTATTCCCCGTTTCTTGCCCTGACATTGTGATCATAATGAATACTCTCGTGGCGAACCGTGTTTCAGGGTCCCACATGTTCTATCCGGAAGGTTAGCCCAGCGAACGGTAATTGCACTTTAGGCATTAATTGAATGAAATCAGCAGCAGCGCGTGTTGAGCGGATGAGACAAGCAGCAAATTATGTTGCGTTTGGAAACATAGGCTGACTACAGAGCTGAGCGCCACCAGCA
>KV417743.1:42852-59846 GCA_001630335.1 Athelia psychrophila
CCCCACAGCAGTCGGCGAGCGCGAGGAGAATGAGACGCCCAAGGGCCTGCGCGTCGCGGACCGCGGATTCTTGAATACGGCGGTCATTCAGAGTCGGATTACCTATATAGATGGGGAGGCAGGGAGTGAGTGAGTTTATTCAAGAGCAAAGTGCAAGAGCCGGGGCCGGGATCTGGGTGTCAAGAGCAAAGCGATCTCCGCGAGCATATCTGATGCGCACGCCCAGCCATGGGAGCATGCTACCTATGGGGTGTTGGCCGCGAGCCTGCGCACTGTACATGCTCCGCGAGCTTGCGAATGATCTCCTCCATTCCTCCATCCCCGCTCTACCCATGCTGATCTCCACCCTCCCCCTCCAGTCCTGCGCTACCGCGGTTACCCGATTGAGCAGCTCGCCACCCACTCCACCCACCTCGAGTCCGCGTACCTC
Source organism: Athelia psychrophila (assembly GCA_001630335.1). Taxonomy (NCBI): domain Eukaryota; kingdom Fungi; phylum Basidiomycota; class Agaricomycetes; order Atheliales; family Atheliaceae; genus Athelia; species Athelia psychrophila. The sequence goes on from KV417743.1 coordinate 43,283, forward strand.
CTCATCTACGGCTCGCTCCCGTCGAAGGGCCAGTACAAGACATGGGAGCGCGAGGTGATGCACCACAGCGTCGTCCACTCCGACGCCGAGGACTTCTTCCGCTCGTTCAGGTGCGCCGCACCACACCCCCGGCCCGTAGCCACAGTCCGCTGAGCAGAGTACACTGACAGGTACGACGCGCACCCGATGGCGATCCTCACCTCCGCCTTCGCCTACCTCGGCTCCTACTACGCGGACGCGAACCCCTCCCTGCGCGGGCAGAACGTCTTCACGGCCGGCACGCCCGCCTCGCTCGCGCTCATGGACCAGCAGATCTTCCGCCTCATCGGGAAGGCGACCACGCTCGCCGCGATGGCGTACCGCGTGCGCCAGGGCCGCGACTTCGTCGTCCCGCCCACCGGGCTCTCGTACGCGGGCGCGTTCCTGTACCAGATGGACCACCAGGGCCAGGAGGACTACACGCCGCACCCCGTGCTCGAGCGCGCGCTGGACACGCTGTTTTTGCTGCACGCGGACCACGAGCTGAACGCGAGCGCGACGACGGTGCTGCAGACGGGGAGCAGCTTGGTGGATCCGTATTCGGCTATTGCGTGCGTGCTTCTTGGTTTTTGGTTTGCGGGATGGGAAGAGGCGGCGCTGATTGAGTTTGGTTATTTGCAGGGCTGGATGCGCGAGTTTATAGTGAGTGGCGGATTTTGCGCGTCTGATGGTGGCTTGCTGAACATTTACGCGGCCCAGTGGACCTCTACACGGTGCGAGCGCATTTCACTCGGGGCTTCGAATTCTCGAGTCTAACCATGTTATTTAGGCGGGGCGAACGAAGCCGTCATTCGGATGCTGCTCTCAATCGGCAGGTAAGCTTGCGGCCATCGCGCACTCACAGTAAACTGGCATGTCGGTGGTACTGACTCTGTGCTTCGTGCCAGCCCCGCCAACGTGCCCGCGTTCATCGAGGCGGTCAAGAAGCGCGAGAAAGTGCTCTCCGGCTTCGGCCATCGCGTGTACAGGACGGTGCGTCTCATCAACTTCCTCCATAACGCGTAACGTAAAGTGCCACGTGCTAACTGGACATCGCACTGCGCATTGGCAGTCGGACCCGCGCTCGTTCATCGTGCGCAAGACCGCCGACGAGGTCTTCGCCGTTACGGGCCAAGACGAGCTGCTCGAGACCGCGATGGCGCTGCACGACGCGGCCATGAAGGACGAGTTCTTCACCTCCCGCAGGCTTGCGCCGAACGTCGACTTCTGGAGCGGGCTCATCTACCGCGCCATGGGTGCGTCCACGGTCCTCCTTACTTTACGCACTTCTACTTCTACTGTGCCCATGTGCATCTCCCCATTGCACTTTTATTATGCCCGGCTCGGTCCTCGGTTGTTGCAATTGGTACGAATATTAGAGGCTGATTCAAAAATTTCGTGCCAAGGCTTCCCCATGGACTTCTTCCCGGTGCTGTTCGTCGTCCCGCGGGTCGTCGGCTGGCTGGCGCACTGGCGGCAGATGATGCTGCAGCCAGGAGGCGTGAAGATCTGGAGGCCCCGCCAAGTACGTCTTTTCATCCCATCCCTACATAACACATCAAAGAATTCGGAGTGATTGTGATGGCGGAACAGATATACGTCGGCGCTGGCAAGCGGGACTACGTCCCCGTCGACGAGCGCACAGCGGTTCAGGGCGAAAAGTGCGTATGCATGGTTATACGTTAAAGCACTGCAACCGTCGAGGGGGCGAAACTGACCGTATATTCTAATTGGCAGAATGACACCGACGCCTGTGGCACATTCTGGGTGAGTGGGTCCTGCTGCATGCGGGCGGTTCTCGCCTACGCTTGGCCTATCGCCTTGGTGACTCGCATACTCATGGTGCCTGTTTTATTTACAGGATCTCGAAGAGGACGCAGCTGGCGAGCTTCAAGGGCAAAGGAAAGCTGTAGGATGCATTGTGTTATTTAAATATTGGAGCGTGTCCTCGTCGTGCTGCGATTATTATTGTACTCGCGCAATTTCCATGCTATTTATCGGTTATTCTAAGTGCGGAATTGCATTGATGAGATCAGATCAAAAATTGCACAATGACATTTTGAATCTCCGAAAGTGGACATCAGGCAAGCGCTCCCGGTTGATTTCGCCCATCTCTCCCTTTATCCTTAACGTCCGCTCCTCCTCACGTCTTCCAGACTTTCCGCGCCGTCCCCCCTCCTCGTTCTCTATCTAAACACCGCGAAAAATCTACAATGTTCGCTACACTCGTTTCCGTCGCTCTCTTTGCTCTCCCGGCTTTCGCCACCACCTTCTCTATTGAGACGCCCAAGAGCCTGGTTGCCGTACGCCTTGCCCTGCATTTTACGGCAAAATGCACAGACCACTGATATCCCCGTCCTGCAGTGCTCCTCGCAACAGTTCACCTGGACTGGAGGAAGGGGCCCCTACAACCTGGTCATCGTCGAGGCCGACTCCCCTTGTGGTGATATCCTGTAAGCATGAAACGCGTAACCGCCTATCGCATGAGACTCACGGTCCGCTTAGCTACCAATTCCCGGACACCAACTCGACATCGCTGACCTGGAGCTCCGTTGTCCTTGCCGCCGAATACGAGGGCAAGAAGGTCTCGCTGTCCCTGGAGGACGCCGACGAGAATGAAGCTTGGTCCACTGCCGTGCGTCTTGCTTCTCACCTATCTGCGCGCGTGCTTGGGACTAACTGCCTTTCTCGTGCAGATCACCTACTCCACCGGCTCCAACAGCACCTGTATCCCTGGACATTCGTCGTCCTCAGCAGCCGCATCCTCGGTAGCCCCCACCACGGCCACTATCGCCCCTGTGTGAGCCTCCCCCCAAAATCTGCGATTAACCCCTTTTCTGACCCCGCCCTGCAGAGCCGTTGTCACCGCCACCGCCGGTGGAGGCGCCACTGCTGCTGGCGCCGTCGGCAACGCCGGTGCCCTCGGCGACACCTCCGGCGCGTTCTCCACCCAGATGAGCGGGTCCGCGCTCGCCGCCGCTGCCGCCTTCGGCCTGGCCGCCCTCTCCCTGTGAAATACCCCCCAGGAACTTTTTATGAAGCTCCCGGTTATACCCCCTATGGTCCGCTGGATATACTCCTTTGTATCGTCCCTGTCCCTGGCACAGGATTACTGTTTCTTTCTACTTTTTTTATTCTTCCGATATTGGGGGGCGAGCTGTTTTACGACGATGTGCGTTGTGCGTTAAGCCGTGGGTGGCTGGGGTTGTTCATATTTGGTAGCATTGATGATAGTTTCTCTCTCGGGCGGGGCAGGATACACGCCGGGCAGCTGGTCGGGGCCATCCAATGCTTACATACACCCCACACGAGAATAAACTGTAGCAGCGAGTTCTTCAATGTTCATGTGTTTCTCATTTATACATTTGATCTGCCGCGGATCTCTGTTGCGGTTTCGCGATGTGACAGTCGTGCTGGTACTCTTTCATCAACCGTCATGTCTGCCGCCACCGAGTCATGGCATACTGTGTGAGGATCTTGGTGTATGCTCACAGTCGCCTTCTATCTGAACGCTACCCATAAAGAACTGTGCGGATTCCATTTGCATCTGGAGAACACGCTACAATAGCCAAACAGGCCATCGAAGTGGACGCAGAGCTGCAGCCACAAGCCGTCCAGCGCATTCTGGCTGTCGAGGACGACAATCTAGTCGCGTATGTGCCGATTCGAAGCCCCGTTGCGATAAAAAATTGACCATGGCTCTGGATAGCACGTTTAAGACGCTGACAGTCCGATTGGCACGTCTGACCGTGAACGGCTTCCTCGAAAACGTGGATCTCGTCGTGCGCACACTCGAGGAATTCGGGGAAGATGCCAAACGGCAGAAACCATCGTCATAACAGGAGCTCTGGACAAAAAGTACATGTCTTGGAACGGAAGGTAGTCCACATTGTGATACAACTACAACATTTCATTTCATTTGCGATTGGTAAATAAGAGTTCTGCTTTCTCGTTCCGCCGTCACTTCGACGCTCAGGCTTCAGCGGTTTCCTCTACGGTCACCTCAGCCGCCTTCTTGGGCTTCTTGGGCTTCGGGTCCCGGAGAGCCTTTGTCAGCAGCGGCTTCAACTCCTCGTCTTCCAGAGTCTTCTCAGCCTTGACGAGCTCGGGCTTGTACCACACCGGCGGGTGGGTGAGCAGGAGCGGCCCAGCGGGCAGGAGTGCGATCGTAAAGTGGAATCCAGCAACGAAGGTGTTCGCGGGGGTGTAGCTGTATCTCATCTTGATCAGCAAACCGAATAATGATGGACCAGAATCATTCCAACGCACATAACCTCGTAAGGCTTGATGAGCCCATGCTGGACGGCCTCCTGGAGACCCAAACGTCCACGCTTCTCGTCCTCAAGAGCACGGACGTTGAATGGGAAGGCACCGGCCTTCTTCTGCACCTCGGAGAATATGGCGCGCGAGTTCTTCATCTTTAATTGGTAGTTAACCGTTCCCTCTTTCTGATAGATAGTCGTTCGCGAGTCCTCGATCCGAGCCTATGGACAACAGATCAGGAGCCAGATCAGCGTGCGAAAAAGATTTATTACCTTGCCATCCTCGCCCGATGAGACCAAAATGTCGATCCCGTAAACTTCGTCTTCAGCGAAAATCGCTGTTTCAAAGCCCGTCTTCTGCCCTGCGTCGGGGTTAAGAATTATGCGCTTCTTGCCATCGATCACGTTTTGTGTCTGTTGGCAGGAAAGCTGGCCTGCGAAGCGAGGTTAGACCTGGGATATATCACAGAAAAAAGGCATGCTGACCTTCAACAGGCTTGCAATCCCAAGCAGCGCTGACTTTGGTGATAGCCTCTGTGACGGCCCAGTTCTTGTTCCCTACTTTCACCAGTCGCATAGCGACTTGTGCAGCGTGCCACGCAGCCTGAAGGACGTCCGCCCGACGGCCAGTGACGGGGTTCGCCTCGGAGGCACCAATGATAATGGTCTCGGCAGAAATCGCCGCAAAGCCATCGATATGTGCGCCGAACTGCACTTTGACTACGTCATCCTTGGCAAGGGCTTGCGAGGACAGAGGGTCTGAGCTGTTCAAGTGAATCGAATGAATTTTAGTGTCTCCCCATCGGGTTGGGAAAGACTCACGCGAGTGGTGAAAAATGCGCGACGGCATTGTTCACAGATATGCTTGTCGGAAAAGCAATGCCTGGTGCAAGAATCAGGTTCCTTTCCGTTAGAACATGGTTTTAAGACGCACCTTTGCCGGTCTTGACCCCCTTGATCACTTTGTTGTATACCCCCGCGGTGGCCTGCTCGATCAATTCATCGCCCTTGATGCAAAGATCGAGCACTTTAGCTCCTTCAACAACAAGTTCAACTAGTTTTTTCATGACATCGTTAACGATATCTCCTGCGACCTGCGCGATGTTATTTTTACGATTAGATTTGAGATCGAAGCGATCGCAACTGCTCACTCGCCTTGTATTTTGTAAGGTCCGTCTCCGTGACCAGACGCGGCTTCTCCTTCTCGGCAGGCTTCGTAACCTCCGGCTTTACCTCCTCGGCCTTTGGTGCTTCAGTGTCAGACATGATAGTTTATTGGATAATAGTTAATGGAGAGTGTTGATCAAGGTGTGAAGACAATCGTCAACTTCCTCCGTTGCCTTTACAGGCATGTGCGGAAGATGTGGCGCATCTCAACAGTAGGCGGCATAAATCAACCAATGTACATATCTACCAAGCAGAAGTCTGAGAACCTAGGGGAATTTGAAAATATACTTTGCTTTCTGCCTCGCTAGGTGATCAGATTGGCATATATTACACTCATTTCAAGAAATGCTACAACAATATTTAAACATGTTCAACTACTGCACTCGAACGGTGGCTCCTGCTGCGGGAATTTTAGGCCCACCCGGAAACACGTTGGGCACTGCAACCTCGGTGAAGACCTGGTTGAGAGTCTGGACCCTCCTGCGATCAAAATCTCCCCCTTTGAAAGGCCCAGTAGGCTCGGGGATAGACTTGTCCTGTATAACGCTGCGGGACGCGACAAAGGTTGTATCAGCTGGTGCAGAAAAAACAATCGGTGGATATGTGACGCACGTAATATTGATGCTGGAGTTGACCTTCGTTTCCTCGGGGGCTCCATCAAATAGGAGCTTCAAGAAGATCGTGGACGTATAGAATACACCGACGAGACCAGCCTGTGTAGCCAAAATTCGTGTCAGTATCGCGGTATGAAAGGATTAGGGACCTACTTCGTTATTGGCAGGGTTCTCTTTATCGGCCGACACAGACACAGCGCCTCCGAAAACCACCTGGGCGCTCCGTTTCAGCCCTCCGACAGCACTCTCCGCGAGCATCTTCTGCTTGTACTCTTCGCGAGAGACCTGTTGGCCGTTGACGTTGATGTGCGTGGGTTCCTTGACGACGAATGCATCAAAAGCGGCGTCGAAATTGGCTTCAGTAGTCGCTGTGAGGATAGCCGTGAGGTGCCCTTCAGCCCAAGTGGTCAAGGGGGGTAGAACAATGGCAGAGGTCATGTTATCTTGTATGAAAACGAAGTGTAGAACGTGGGAGGTTGCAGGACAGGAATGTTGAGGGGGACTTCGTCATGCATGGGTTCATTTATACTAGCCTTGGATGCCCGAGGCTGTGAACAAGTCACAGCACTAGAATTAGAACTGACAGCGCCCACGGGCGGTGGATGGCGTAGAACAGGGGTATCTGAGAGCGCTGCGGAGAATGCTGAGGCATAAAAAGTACCACTTGGGTCACCGGATGACGTGTACTCCCGCGAAATGAAGAGCGGGAACTGGAATGGATTACCAGGATACGGTATCGGCGCATATATGGTGGCTTTTCGGGAGGTCCGAGGAGCTCACCAGCTGCAGATGGCGAAACAAATTCGGTCTCGCAAGTTCAGTAAGCAACAGGGCGCTCGAACCGGCTCCGAGGGGCCGAGGATCTTACACAGCGCATAAGGCTAAGTGACGAGGTTTGTATTGGCCGTCGTGTATCGTACCTGGCACTGTCTAAACAAACAAGAAGCGACGCCCATGGCGTGATCCGGCGTGATCCCTGCCATCTTTGACATCGGAGAAATGAATGGTTGCTGTGGATAAGCAAGTCGCCGTGAATAATAGTTATACAGCTCCAGCGCTGACTCCGGCACAGTTGTCCACAGATAGGTATTGATGCGCGTGCACAGTTCATCTTGTTCAAGTGACCCTGTCTCAAAATCCATTAGCAAACGTTCACATGTAAGTGGATTGGATGTCGAAGGAATGGCGCGGAAACTAAGGTAGATCACGGACGTTGAGAATGCTGCGAGGTGCACTTGTGATTTTGACTATCTTCGGTCATCTGATTCAGAGGTTATTCACACTGCGAAGGTTCGCTTTGAGCGCCATTCTGACGTCCCCAGACTCCAAATTCCAGTAAATAATCGGACCTAGGCCGCGACGAGTAACCTGGAGGATGCAAGTCTCCAAAATTGCGCCTACCGCCAAACCATCACCGTGACCTACTGCCTGAAGTTCATGCGGCTATGGTTTGAGCGAATAACATTATATAATCAGTGGAGGAGGTCCTAATGGCAGCTCTTCGGCCGGAGAGTTGTGTTCCATGGTAACCTATCTCGAAGCCGGGAAATTCGAGCATGAACCAGAGTTTGAATTCACGAACCGTCGAAGTAATACTTTTTCGCAGAACGGGGGAATTCGAAGCTAGGGATCCGGTGATCGGTGACCGGCGGGTTTTGTCCCAAGTCATGCCCAGACTCAGTACGCGTGGGAATAACGGCCGCGACTCGGCCGCTGTGATGGCTTAGTGAGAAAGCTAAGTACAATTTAGTACAAATATCATTTGATATTCGTTGCGGCCCGTTGCTCAACCGCTGCCCATTCGTACATCTCCTAATCGTAAACCATCAGCTCAAATGTCCTCAGATGCAATCGAAGCGACGTTTCGTACTGCGATAGAGAACAAAGTCATACCTGGAGCAGTCCTGGTGGCTACCAATAAATCCGGTACTGCTTACTACCTTCACAAGGCATTGATGGGCACTGACAGCATAGGTACTTAGGTACATTCAACTATGCCAAAGCCTTCGGACAGACAGGCGTCTCGCCCACCGCTCAACCCCTCACGATCGACTCCACGTTCTGGATCGCATCCTGCACCAAGCTCCTAACCACACTCGCCTGCTTCCAGTGCATCGAACGTGGACTCTTCTCCCTCGATTCGCCCGACGACATCGCACGGCTCCTGCCCGAGCTCGCAGCACCGCAGATCTTGACCGGGTTCGATGCTACGGGTCCGGTAACAGTCCCAGCGAAAAACAGTATCACTTTGCGGCAGCTGCTCACGCACACATCCGGAATGACCTACGAGTTCATGGACCCTCGACTGATGGCGTGGAGAAAAACCCCGGAAGGGAGCCGCAAACACGATGATCCATTCATGCGCGCGAACTTGTTGCCGCTGGTGTACGAGCCGGGCGAGTCCTGGATGTACTCCGTGAGCCTGGACTGGGCTGGGAAGTTGGTGGAGCGCGCCAATAGCGGCGTGACGCTGGAGGTGTATATGCAGCAGCATATATGGGACCCCCTCGGTGTACAGGGCATAACATTCCATCTCGAGAAGAAAGGGCTGAAGCAGGTGGAAACGGCCACGCGGGAGCCCGAGACCGGTCTCCTAATCCCGGGAAAGAACGAGTTTATACCGGAGTCTATAAGTTTTGGTTCGGGAGGTGCTGGATTATATGCCAGCGCGCCGGAGTACCTCAAGATTCTGGCCAGCATCTTACGAGACGATGGAAAGTTGGTGAAGAGCGAGAGCGTCGCGGAGATGTTCAAAGCGCAGTTATCGCCGGGCTGCAAGGACACTTGGACGACGATGTTGCAGCTTCCGGAAGCCAATGCCGCGTTCACGGCGAATGTGGGTCTGCTCGCGGATTTCACGTGGGGTCTTGGTGGCAAGTACAGCTTGGAGGACTTGCCGGAAAGACGAAAGAAAGGAAGCTTATCCTGGGGGGGCCTACCCAACTTGTACTGGGTAAGTTGATGATTACGCATGCGGAATTGTCGCTGACTGGTATTCTTTTGGTAGTGGATCGATCCAAAGGCCGGCATAGCCGGGTTGTACGCTAGCCAGGTATTGCCAACAGGAGACAAGAAGTCCGCAGAGATGTTCGGAGAGTTTGAGAAGGGGATATACAAGCAAGCGCAGGCATTGTCTCCCAGTGTGCTTTAGAAAAATTGAGGGCATAGTTGGACTTTGTAAATGTAATGAATATGCAGGTACACCGAGCGATGAATTGCAGGTTGCACACGACGTTCGCCTTCGATGACTAGTGAAATGAAGCACGGACACGAAAACAACTGAAGATACGCACCTGGTTCAACCGTTCAAGCACTTTCATTACCATGTCATCCCAAAGCTTGTCGCTTACAGGGGTGTCAATTTCCCGTCGGCCGCTGTGACGTGTCTCATTGTGGGGAAAGCTATAAATGTCATTTGATCTTCGTTGTGGCCCATTGCCCAACCGCTGCCTGTCCGTACATCCCCTAATCGTAAACCATCAGCTCAAATGTCCTCAGATGCAATCGAAGAGACGTTTCGCACTGCGATAGAGAACAAAGTCATACCCGGGGCGGTCTTGGTGGCTACTAACAAATCCGGTACTGCTTACTGCATTCACAAGACATTGCTGGGTGCTGACAGCATAGACAGGTACATTAGACTATGCCAAAGCCTTCGGACAGACAGGCGTCTCGCCCACCGCTCAACCCCTCACAATCGACTCCACGTTCTGGATCGCATCCTGCACCAAGCTCCTAACCACACTCGCCTGCCTCCAGTGCGTCGAGCGCGGACTCTTCTCCCTCGACTCGCCCGACGACATCGCGCGGCTCCTGCCTGAGCTCGCAGCACCGCAGATTTTGACCGGGTTCGATGCTACGGGTCTTGTGACAGCCCCAGCGAAAAACCGTATCACTTTGCGGCAGCTGCTCACGCACACCGCCGGAATGTCCTACGAGCTCTTGGAGCCTCGGCTGATGGCGTGGAGAAAGACCCCCGAGGGGAGCCGCGAACAGGACGATCCATTCATGCGCGCGAATTTGATGCCGCTGGTGTACGAGCCGGGCGAGTCGTGGATGTACTCCGTGAGCTTGGATTGGGCGGGGAAGTTGGTGGAGCGTGCCAATAACGGCTTGACGCTGGAAGCGTACATGCAGGAGCACATATGGGGCCCCCTCGGTGTACGGAGCATAACGTTCCATCTCGAGAAGAAAGGACTAAACCAGGTGGAAACGACTATGAGGGAGCCCGAGCCGGACCTCTTAATCCCGGGAAAGAACAGGTTGATAAGTTTTGTTTCGGGGGGTGATGGATTATATGCCAGCGCGCCGGAGTACCTCAAGATTCTGGCCAGCATCTTACGAGACGATGGGAAGTTGGTGAGGAGCGAGAGCGTCGCAGAGATGTTCAAATCGCAGTTGTCGCCGGGCTGCAAGGACACCTGGACGACGATGTTGCAAGTTCCAGAATTCAACGCCGCGTTCACGGGAAATGTAGGTCTGCTCACGGATTTTACGTGGGGCCTTGGTGGCAAGTACAGCTTGGAGGACTTGCCGGAGAGACGGAAGAAGGGAAGCTTGTCCTGGGGAGGCTTACCCAACTTGTTCTGGGTAAGTTGACGATTACGCATGGGGAATTGTCGCTGACTGGTATTCTTTTGGTAGTGGATCGATCCAAAGGCTGGCATAGCCGGGTTGTACGCTAGCCAGGTGCTGCCAACAGGGGACAAGGAGTCTGCAGAGATGTTCGGAGAGTTTGAGAAGGGGATATACAAGCAAGTGCAGGCATTGTCTCCCAGTGTGCTTTAGAAAAATTGAGGGCACAGTTAAACTTTGTAAATGTAATGAATATGCAGGTACTGTATCATTACGACCGCAAGTTCGTCACCTGTCCCAAGGCCTTCTGAACTGAGCCTATTTTGTGTGACTGTCACGCAAAAATTTAGGCCATGAACATCCATTTTCGTCCGAGCCTCGCCCAAGCCACTGAAAAGCCCTGCGGATTACCAGTTTAGGCCTGATTTTTGAACCTATTCAAAGTTCGTCCCACGTCAAAAGTACATATGAACATGCGAACTAGTCGTTTGCCTCGGTCACAAGAAATCAGGCCGAACTTACGGTCGTAATGATACAGTACACCGAGCGAGCGATGAATTGCAGGGTGCACACGATGTTCGCCTTCGGTGACCAGTGAGATAGTAGAGTACAGTACTCAAAAACAACTGAAGATGCGCACCTGGCTCAACCGTTCAAGCACTTTCATTACCATGTCCCCGAAGCTAGTTGCTTACACGGGTATTAGTTTCGTTGGACCTTTCGCGCAATGGTACTGCCTCCAATTTATTAGACGTCTAGCGGAGCGTTAGAGCCCATGAAAGCACAGTGATAAAGCAAGATGACAACTAGTACGACGCAGTGTTTGAATCAAGAGTGTACAGCGACAACAAAACAAAAAGAAAGAGCGAGGCAGCAAACTCGTGAGTGATGTCGTCATCAATGCATGTCCTGGAGAAAGCAATTTTTGGGGGTTTTTTCCTCCCTTCTTTCCGCTAACACTACTAATCTGGTCTTGTTCGTCTTTCGGCTTCTCTGGTATATGGGAGGGACTAAAGTGAACTTAGGAAGTCGGCGAACCGTCAATGCCCCAGGCCCCATGTACCACGATTCCGATTATCATTTCCGGCGCGAGCCCTATCCGCTTGGGGCCTCGTTTCCGGTGCCCACCTACGCATGAGCCTCCTCTGCCGCTCTCGCTTCATCGGTCATTTGTTGCGCAACCTGTTCTTCCAGCTCTTGAGCCGCGCGCTCCTTCTGCGCCTTGTGCCTTCTCTTCCTCTCCTTCGGTGTCAAGAAACTCAAGTCCTCCTCTTCTTCTTGGGCAGGAGGAGGTCTTGCTGTAGCGGCTGTGGCGCTCCAACCACCTGGCGCTGATTCTGGCTCGAAAGTCAAAGTCATACGTTGCTCCTCAGCTGCTCTCTCTTCCTCGGCTGCTCTCTCCGCCTCATATGCCCTGTCGGCTTCATCCATCTCCCTCGCTTCTTGGTCAGCTTTCTCCTTGGCTTCTCTCTCTTTCTGACGCTTCCGGAGCATGAATTTGTTGAGTGGCTTTCCATTTGGACCCAGTTCGGCTGCGGGTGGTACTTCTACTACGGGCGTTACAGGTTCTGGGACGAGTGGCTCCGGGGCTGCTGCAGGTTTGAACGATTTCGACGTAAGCCAAAGGGCGGAAGGTAGATCATTAGGGGAGGGGGCCTTAAGGCCTGAAGGGCTGGACCAATCTCCTCCACCAGCATCACCGGCACCACCACCAGCAGAAGAATCATTGGCGTCGATAGAACCCAAACCCAAACCGCTGCTTGCCTCTTCTAGTGCAGCCGCAGGCGTGGCACTGCCGCCTGATCCACCGAAACCAAACGATTTCAGAGCACCGCCGAATCCGCCAATCTTACTGCCCCACGACGAGCTGGTTTCAGCCGGAGGCGAAGGAGCACCGAGTAGTGACTGCTCGGTTTGAGGTGCCTGTTCGGCCGGTGTGGACATTACAAAGGAAGGAGCAATAATGTGGGCCTTATCCTTCCCTGAAAAGTCCTGGAGTTGAAAGGTGTCTTCGAAGCTGTTAAACTTGGCTCCCACAACAGGCGATGCAGCAATTGGCTCGGGAGCGGTGGCGCTTGGACTGGCCCAGTCGTTGCTGCAAGTACATTCCACGGGTGTTTTTGCAGCCGCGGCAGCTGGCGTGGCTGCCTTGAATGCGGCTTTAGACGTAGCTGTCTTGCCCTTCTTGGCAGCCACAGAAACCGAAGCAGGCCCCGCCGAGCAGCACTCTACAGGCTGTTCTTGAGGGGGAACTGGCGACTCTCTCCAAGAATACCCAGCCCCGATGGCGGCAAGCCCAACCGCCTTGGAATCAGTTGGTTCCTCGTCTTGATGGTCGAGAAGAACATCATCTTCTGCACGCGATTCTACAGGTACAGAAGGTGCCGACTGGACTGTAAGCCCAAAGCGGGATTCCACCTGCTCCGGGACCTCGGAAAATCGCGTGAACGACGACATACAAACGGGGGTGAAACAGAACTCCTGGCGAATAGCGTTGATCCGAATAACATCGTCGACGCCCAGCCGCCGGCCTTCATCCTGGGTAAGTGCGGCGGGTTGAACGCATACTGACCCGTACGCATATGGGAGCCACTCGTTGACGTCGTACCGCCTCCCTAAAACGATCTTGTCGATGGGCGAGGCAATAGGCGCCAGTTGCATAATGGCCAGCGCTCTAATCGACTCGAAGCTCCATTTGTCTGCGAGGTGTAGGATGCTGGACCAGTCCTCGACGGTGGAGGCCGAGTACAGCCCGAAGGATCTATGTGGATAGTCAGTCAGCCAGGTTAACTCCCGCCAGAATGGTATCAGGGTACGGCTTACGAGGGATATAGGATGGAGAGAAAGAGGTCAAGGTCGCCCGTGCTGATGTCTGCGAGGACCATGGGCTCCCTCTTGGAAAGCCCCTGTCCAGCGAACGACGATGAATCCCGCTCAAAGAAGTACCGATGCACGCTGTAGAGCACGCCATTTACCTATCGAAATCCCCTAATGAGCACGCAGTAGAGAACACATGATGGATACGCACCAAAAGGTAGATGTTCTCGGCGGGGAAGCAGAAGCGCTCGTGCATGGGGTAGGCATCAGTGGGGGCATGCGATGCTTCGACCGACCTCAACTGCCCGTCGTCTCTCGGTGGAACAGTCCCTCTCATCCTCTCGCGCTCATGCAGCCAATCTTTTAGCTCGCCTTGGATCCAATCGACAACAGAATCACCCCGCGAAGCGCCCTGGACTGCAGGGATCATGATGTTGGGAATGCTTGGGCTGGTCTCAGGATCCTCGTCGAAGGAGGATAGCGAGGTGGCGATGGAGACGGACTCGAGGACGAGAGCCCGTCGTTCCGAATAGGTAGCCATGATGGTGGGTGCAGAAGAGAGGATCGTAATCCTGTTATCTTAAAGGTGCAGCGAGCGTCAAAGCATACAGCAATGCACGTGGCCACCACGACGCCCACAAACACCGGCACTGATGCTAGGTGAATGAAGAAGTACTTGTTAGTGACGCTAACACTAATCTGATCCTAGAAGAATCCTTCGCACCAGCTGAGTTCAATCTAGCAGTGGCAGAGTTGTTGTTGGCTGAAACTTGGCGGGCTAAGGATAACATACACGATGTTAAACCAAATGAACACACAATCATATATGGGTTTGAGGCTGAGGGAATTGGTTTGGTGAGTTGCGCCGCGAATGGGCCCTCCTAGCTGGCTTACTCGACGGGTGCTGACGGGTGCTCGTATATCGATTAATGACCTCCTCGGCCTTGACCTAGGGGCGCCGTAGAGAGCATATTGAGAAGGAAGAGACACGGAAACCGACAGGTAAAATCGTATTCGGCGGAGTTTGAATGGAGGCGATGAGGTCGAAACCCATGGTCTTGAAAAGCAACTTGAATTTCGAGGCAGCACAATTGCAAGCAGGGGGGCCAATACAGTCGCGATCGTGGACACACAAAGACGACAAAGTGGTGTTAATTTACTGCCAGGCTCAGGGATTTTTTTGGCTCAGCAAGTTCCCGTGACATAAGCCGACCGAAGCCGCCGTGCCTTAACCGGGCCTCGGGCCTACTCCTACCGGCCCACCTTTTGACGAGAATTTGGTGTTCAGCAGATTACACATTCCACATTCCACCGTTCTCACCCGGGCCATGCTAAATCAAAGGGCAATCACTGAATGCATAAGATCACGAATTTATTGTATTTTAATCGGCCCAGTGTAAGGTATCCGAGCCGCGAAAGTAATTTTGGACCACCTTTTGACGAAGTGTCACGGCGTAGTCACACGCGGCGCGCGCTGATTTTCAAACTCCGACAGGCCGACACGCGAAACAAGCAGTGGCGAGGGACAATCACAAAGCGGCGTGTCGACATCGGAGATTGAAATTCTTCACGTTTGTCACACTCGTCAGTGCATCCTCCTGCGTCTCGTCTCGTTCGTTCCTCATCTCTCTGATACATGTCGGGTCTTGATATATGGTAGTATAAGACACTTAGAGTGACCTCAAATTTTATTTCCACCAAATATGCCAATTTCACTGTTTCCGAAATGTAACTTGTGTAGAAAAGGTGATTTGACAAGGTAATCGCGTTCTGCATGTGCTACAGCACAAATTTAAAATCGCAATAAAATCGCTCTCATATTCTATACAAGTATACCTTTCTCTGAAAAAAAAGATTGAGGCCATTCGATGAAGAAATGAGCTCTCAGGCCTCAGGAGCCGCTCGTCAAAAGGTGGTCCAAAATCAAAAGGTGGGCCGGTAGTAGTATGCCTAAAGTTACCAAGCTTGAACAGGCGTGAGAACGCAAGCAAGCCACATATTGTGACGAAGGCCAAGCGCATCCACTCACGTTTCCAAGCGAAACTCGCCAGAGGTCTGAAGTCATTTACTAGCCTGGCTCTGGCATTATTCATTGGACCTCCTACGTACAGAGGTTTTTACGCGCGGGGCGGTTTGGTACTGTATGATACTTGAACTTCAAGTACACCGTTACTCAACTCGTGGATTAGTCACATACTCCAGGACTCCCGTCGGGGAGCCAGCCTTTCAACACAAGATACCATTATATAAAGCTTCGGCTCTTTAAACACCTATTTGGTTTAAAACCTAAGTGCCTGGCAGCTTCGTCTTGTCCCTCTAGCTTAAACCTCAGTCCAACTTCTTCAACGCCTGTTCCTCAGTAACAAACAAGACTTAGTACAACGGTTCCGTCGGTTCGCCGGGCCCGCTCCTCGCACTCTTACGGCCGACAGCCGCTCCACAGAGTAATGTTAGCTGGCAACGCCGGGCAACGGATTGGCGACGAACAGGCATGTAGGAGATTAGCATTTGGGATAGTCGAGTTTACCGGAGTCGATGTTAGCTTCTCTGCAAAGCGTGACGTTATCTCTTGTTCCAGTATAGGTCCTAGCCATGGGTGCCGTCACATTAGAAACGCAAGGTCGCATAAAGAGGTGGCGCCTCACACACGCTGTTAATCAAAAGACTCGAACTTCACTTAGGCGCTCTCCGGCCTACGGACCTGCTGATACTCTGATTATTCATGTGTCTATCGCCGTTGTTACATGTCGATCTCTGAGTGAACACTGGAGGATTATTAAACCAAGACCCTATAGTGGGCTGTCTGCTAACTCGCTGTTTTAGAAGTGTAATAGTAGTTAGGTGAGTGGGCCTTGGTCTACGGTAAAGGTGTGTCCAATTTCAACATCCATCCAGCTCCACAACCATGTCCACCTCCCTCTGCAGTGTTCGACGAACCCAGCTTGTGTGACGACACACCACTACCGTCTCTCTCGCCTCCCACAGACACGAACTACATAAGTTGCTCTGACCTCTAGGTCTGGGTCCTATTGTACGTCCAGCGAAGTCAATAGAAGGGACCTGTACGCGTTCTTTCAACTCATAATATCACACACCCACTTCCACCCACGG
>KV417743.1:64706-89193 GCA_001630335.1 Athelia psychrophila
ATCGTGAGACTTGGGGCTTGTGAATATGAAACCGTCTGGGAGCTTGCCAAGATATCGACCCGAGTTGATGTCTATAAAGTATGTGTTCATGTACAAGGCCTGAATGGCTGGGGCTTTGGCGTGATCACTGTGAACTGAAGTGCCAGAAATATCTCCTGTGAGGGACTGGCTAGCCGCAAAATCCCGTACAAAGAAGCTTTTGGAATCATCAAAATCAGACTGAGAGACAATCTGAGATGGATGGAGCAAGCGTGCGACATAAGACACATGCTCATAAGATAATTGAAGGGTTGGGCAGGCTGCTTGACCGGTGATGGTATCCCATACCCGGACGGAATTTCTAGACCCCGAAATGATCTTGAATCCATCAGAAGAGAACACTACAACATCAATCCCTTCATTGTGCCCTGAAACCGGCATGAGAGCTGCTTTTCCAGTGATAGCATCCCACACCTCGACCGTCCCATCATCCGACCCCGAGGCCAACTTGGATCCATCAGGCGAGAAGCAAAGAGAATTCACTCCTTCCTCGTGGCCTTGAATCAGCGGGAAGAATGCCTGTCCAGTGAAGGCATCCCACAGCCCCAAGGTCCCGTCTTGTGACCCCGAGGCAATCTTGGATCCGTCTGGTGAGAAGGAAGAACATTTCACTTCTCCCTGGTGGCCCTGATGCAGAGGCATTGTTGCTGGTTGAGTGACAACATCCCATAACCGTATAGTCTTGTCCACCGACGCCGAGGCGATCTTGGATCCGTCAGGCGAGAAGCAAACAGAGAACACTGATTCCTCGTGGCCTTGAAGTGGTGGCATTGCTGGCTGTCCGGTAACAGCATCCCATAACCGTATGGTCCTATCCGCCGACCCCGAGGCGATCTTGGATCCGTCAGGCGAAAAGCAAACAGACCAAACCCAATGCCCGTGGCCCTGAAGTGGTGGCATTGCTGGCTGTCCGGTAACAGCATCCCACAACCGTATGGTATTATCCTTTGACCCCGAGGCGACCTTGGATCCGTCAGGCGAGAAGCAAACAGAGAACACTTCTGCCTGGTGGCCCCGAAGTGGCGGCATTGCTGGCTGTCCGGTAACAGCATCCCATAACCGTACGGTCTTATCATCCGACGCCGAGGCGATCTTGGATCCGTTGGGCGAGAAGCAAACAGACCACACCCAATGCTCGTGGCCCTGAAGTGGTGACATTGCTGGCTGTCCGGTAACAGCATCCCATAACCGTACAGTCCCATCCTTTGACCCCGAGGCGATCTTGGATCCATCGGGCGAGAAGCAAACAGAAAACACTGAATCCTCGTGACCCTGAAGTGGCGGCATTGCTGGCTGTCCGGGAACAGCGTCCCATAACCGTATGGTATTATCCGCCGAACCCGAGGCGATCTTGGATCCGTCGGGCGAGAAGCAAACAGACCACACTGGTGTCTCATGGCCTTGAATTGGTGGCATTGCTGGCTGTCCAGTGACAGCATCCCACACGCGGACGTGCTTATCATCCGACCCCGAGACGATCTTGGATCCGTCGGGCGAGAAGCAAACAGAGCGCGCCCAATCATTGTGGCCGTACAACACCTGCAGTAGAGGAGGCCAGGTCAAATCGAGACCAGATACAACCTGGGGCAATGTGTTGCGATGAAAAGCTTTGTAAATCAGTGCGTCGTGGGGTGTGAACGGTATCGCGCTGGTATAGATAAGCAATGGATGCTTCTCGATGGTACTAGAAAAGTACTGCGCAAAGCGATGAGCATCATGCACGAAATGGTACAACTTGCTCTTGGCGCAATGTTTCTAAATGACAAGGGTCAGGCTACTATCTGATCAAGCCAATGGAATAGAGACAAACCTGAGTCCACAGAAGCAGTCTTGATAGTGAGTGTATGGCGACACCGTGAGCCTTCATGATGCCAAGGGCCTCCATCCAGTGCAAGAGATGTTCCTGCAGAAAGTGATAGATCACCTCTGCGAGATCATCCGGGACATTTGTTATGGAGCAGACGTGCTCGACCCAGAATTTGGACGCGTAGGATATGCCTTCTGACAATGACGGGTTCTCTGGCACCGGAAGAGGAAGTACAAGGTTGCACATATTCTCCTGCAACTGCCCTAACAACGCGATGCACCCATAGGCAAGCTGCACTTTGCACTGCTCAACATCAATAGCCCAAGGCTCACGAGGCTCAGCTCGGGCGTGAGTTGTGACGTAGTCGTGAAAAGAGGCGTGGAGAATACGGATCGGGCCTGTGTTACTCCAGTCAATAACACTGCCGAATCGTGACACTGTTTGCAAAGAAGGCAGGCGCGGTTTAGGAGGCTGAAGCCGTGACGCAAGCACCGAATCAATAGCGATGCAAGAGAGTGGCACTTGCGCGCACACAACCACCCCGAGAATGCTGCGGAAATCCGTGCAGAAAGACGGGTCACTCCACTCGTCTGCCGATTGGAGAGCGGTCTTGTACAGCTGGTGCAAGCTCGCAAACGGGCTCACAGAGGAATCCGCTGGCTGATGTTTGAGAAGCTCGTGCATTTTTTCCTTGGGATCGCGACTCGCTGCTATCAGTCGACACGCTGTGGCCGCCCATATAAAGTGACCTGAGGCCAAACCGCCGAGCGAGTTGATCTCGCCGTCGTCGGGCCAGTCTTTGAGAGTTTCGGGTATGTAGTTGATGTTGGCCTCGCGTATTTCGTGCAAGCGGGACCTGATGAATGCATTTATGTCTTCTTGGCCCGTCTTCGTGTCGATCCTGAGCTCCTCGCGGCGTATTGCGGAGTGCCTGAATTGCTCCAAAATGTCGCGCTCGTGGCGACTGACGATAAGGAGTCGCAAGAACGGAGGCAACTGCGAGACACCCTCCGAGAGCGTCCGCATAAGGTCCTGCCGCCCGGCTTCACTGCCCGATTCGTCCAGGGCGTCGATGATCACCAAAACGGGACCCCTGGACCACGGCACATCTCCCAGAGCCGTGTTACTGAGCAGTTTCGAGAACTGAACGGTCAGAGGTTCGCTCGCGATGTCGGGGAAAGCTTTGATGATTTGCCCAATTTTAGCGCCGATGGTCGAGTCGAATTGAGCCAGTTGGTAAGCGATGGTGCGGATGACAGTCGAGGCATTCGACTCGGCAACGTTGCGGTCGAAGAAGAAGAAGGCACCCAGAAGGTTGACGCCGTCCGCGCGACCCATCATCCGGGCTATCGTGTTCGACAACGTGCTCTTGCCCGCCCCGGCCAACCCATAAAGCCACATAGCACTCTCCCGACCCTCAGAACCGTCTGAGTACCAATCCATGATCAATTTGATGACATCATGTCGAGTCCTCGGGAGGCAGACGTCACGTTTGCTCTTGTCCATGGCTGCAGGTCTCAGTTTATCGAGCAGCTGGTCAGATCCTGCGTGGCACGTCAGCTAAACAGAATACATGTATAGCGCACGAATAATGTGACTCACGAATCTCGTTCACTGTCGTGGCAATGCTGTCTATATTCAAAGCCGTCTGCGTCGCGATGCGCCCCGTAAACTCATCTCGCAGTTGCGCGAATGTGGCCTGATACCCAGCGACCAAAGCATCCGTACTCGAGAGGAATTCCGTAAGGGCTTTGCCTGTTTGCTGACGATGAGTTGGATTCTTATGCTCGATTTCGTGCCACGCACCTGCAAACGAGCCACGACGCGCATACTCTTGGACGAAGAAGGCGCAGATGACCGTTTGCTTCAACACCCGCTCAAGCACATTTTGTATACGCTCGTCTGCCAGATTGTCCGCACCGGCGACAATCAAATACAGGGCCTGCATCGTTTCGATCAAGGTCGTGATCTTCTCATTACGATCCTGCTGCGCTTTTACTAGCTGAAGGGAGGTTACATATGGTGCATCAATATGAGGTGTAGTTTTACCTTCAGGCCAACCGACAGCACGCTCCAGGCGAGGCCCACCCAGGGATGTACCTGCGGAACGATAAGAACGCTGCGACCAAGAAGACAACTTGAGCGCACCTTGGCTATCGCGTCTCCCAATGTTAACAATATATCTATGCTACCCAAAAGCGAGGTTAAAGACCCCACGAGGTCGGATTGCACAATGCTGGTCACGGCGTCGCCAGCGGCGCTCGCGATATCGGCCACTGCGGTTGGTGCGGGTGCCGTTAAGTTGGCAGTGATGCCTTCCAGGCGATCCATCGCGTTGCTCAGTGCGGTGGTAGAGCCTTCGACGACCCTCACAGTCAGCTTTCCAGTCTCTTTGTCTTTGCTCTGCAACGATAAAACGGCATCTGGGAAATCAACAGTCAGGCCCCAAGCACGGATTGAAGCTTCCAGAAGCTTTACCTTCGTTCGATTTGGCCAGTGCTTCGGTCAAATCGATCTCCGCCTGGCCTATGAGGGTGTTGTCGCGGAACAATCTGAATGTAACTTTCGTTGTGCGTGCTGAAGGCGGGCTACAGCACGATGTTAAGCTGAGGATGGTTGCATGGTCCACGATCAGCACTTACATGACAATCTTGTCATCCCAACGTATAGTTCCATCTTTTCTCCACTTCACTCCCGGCGTTGTCCACGAAAGATTCCCTGCGTCGATTTGGACATGCGTGCTGAAGGACCGTCCAAGCTTGAAACGGACTGGGGTAAGACCAGTCGCCTTGACAGCTGCAAGACAGTCAATACGCAAACAACAGCAACAATAGCCAGTGCTCACTTGTGACTTCATATGATTTTATAGCGGAGGTATCACTTTGAAGACGACCGATGGCTCAGCGACAAAATCTCTACATGATCATTGATTCACTCACGAAGCAGACGCCATGGCCGTACAGCATGGAGTCGCGCACTGGAAAGGTTCTGAAGCAGACGATGAGATACAGGATAGGTAGGCGTTCGTTTCGCAGAATTGGCAGGGTCGAGGGGAGGCTAGCCTCACAGCATTGGTGCGCCTTGCGATCAAGACACTGGCCGGGTTTGATGAACTCGAGGCATTGGCATTGCAAGCGCTAGGCGCTTAAGGACTTGAAGATCACGATGAACTAACAGTTCAGAACTATATATAGACAGGATAGTTTACGCAGGTTCGATCCAAATTTTCTGGTGTTTGCCCTAGGGCAAGCCTAGGATAACTACTAATGTGGGTGAATCTGAACTTGAATGAAACTCAATAAATGAATTCATGAGCACTACACAGAGATTCGGTTGAATGATCGGGGCACGCGGATATTCGACTGTCTTGTCGAAGACATCTGTCCATAGACTGCTCTTCGAGTCAGTTGGCTCTCAGCCTTGGAGCACCCCATACGACTATATAGGTCAGCTATATCACTCGTCACCCGCGGCCGCCCTGCCTGCGTCACGGCCACCTGCAGGATTGAGCTCTGCACTTGCTCATTCATGAAAATCGGCCAGCTCTCGCGCCTGTCGGATGTCCCTGTCCCTCTCCATACGCTTTCCCGCACCTTCTGCTTCTTTTCTAGTATGTCATCTTACACAACGTTTGGTAGTTAACTTATGAACTCCTTTCAGATCGAAATGACCTACCATCGACCGCAGAGCCGTCCCGGCCTTCATCGTTACTCTCCCCATCGAGCTTGCTTCCATTTGTCTCATACGCGCCAGACTCTTCAGACGAGCATCTCTTTGGTCAACACACCATCCACATGTCTCCCATCAGCACTACCCGGCTGAACCCCAATGCGCACACATTCTATCTCTCCCCCCACGCCAGCTATACCGTTCTCATCCCGGTCCTGCACAACAACACGGACATTGCCAACCTACGGTACATCATCACGCCATTCGCTATATTGAGGGCGGGTCTGGGAAGGGAAAGATACTATGTAGAGCTGAGCGCAAAGGATCTAAATGCCATCGAGGTTGGACAGCTTACAAATTGCCCGCCCTTCGACTGGTGCGAACGGTCCATTGCGAGTACGACGAACACGACGACGACGACGAACCCGAGGACCTCGCACACGCCCTGCTCCCTCCCTGCAGAAGACGCAGTCGCTCGTACACATCTTTCGGAAGCGAAGCCCTGCACCACGCTTGGAGCGTGGGATGACCACCTCGAACCTCCCCTCGCACCTCACCAGCCCGCCGGAGCTCACCGCCGTGCCCCTGCACGCAGGCGGAGCTCGCGCCAGTCCATCTGAACACCGTGCGCTGCGCGGGCAGGATCCGGAGCTGCAGCTGACCATCGATACCCGCGGCGTGCCCCCGCCCAACCTGCGCTGACACAAGAACACGAATGGGCGCGCGAGCACTTCCTCGTCGAAGGCGTCGAGAGCAGCCAGGAGCACCGCCACGCTGCGGACGACGTATTCGTCTTGCCCTTCTCGGCAGGGGTAGCAGCCACAGCAGGCTCCTCGATGCTCAGATGTCTACGGGCTGCTCCGCAGGAGGAGCTGGCGGTTCTGCCCAAGAATCACCAGCACCGACGTCGACAGGCGGTGCCTCGCGATGCGCATGATGGGCTTCAGTGACGGTCTCAAGAGCAGATCCTCGCGCTTGTACCAGTTGTTTCAAATTCGATCGATGACGTCTCGCTCAAGTTGCACTTCATCTTGCTCCGTGGAATGCTAGGTTTACTGGTTTGGTTGTGTTCCTGAAGAACCTCGATAGTTTAATCAGCCCTTTGCCGACGCGACCTAGGAGCTGGATGCGATGTACCCCATCGCTTGAGGCTGCTTCTCTCCTGCAGCTGGCGAGTAGGTTATTTTGAAGGATACATTATTGTTTCCTTCGAGACGAATCGGAGCATCACATAATGTTAGACGAAGCACTGCTTCCAAATCCACTCTCCCAGTATTTGCTCAGACCAATCAACATGCCGAACTCGAGGCCATCTCGTCGGCCACGTCCACTCCAGAACGCTGCAGTACCTATCCTGGCATTACGGTACGCCGAACAATAAATCCATTTCTTAAACGCTATATTCAATAGTACTCTATTCAGCGTGCTGAAGGACCTCGCCATGGTCTGCATAGGCACCCAGGCCAGACTTAGGCGGGTGCTTCCTTCTAACTTCACATGAAGCCCCACCGTTTCTTCGCTTGTGCCGCGTATACTCTGCTCTTGGGCTAGAATTCATTGCTTAAATCATGAATGTGCCAACTCGATTTCCCTGCCAGGTAAGTATTCTCAACCTACTATGAATTATGAGCTCTTGGACCACTGCAGTGATCATAAGCGCAGCGCGCACAAGAGCGTTGATGTACCTTTGCTATCATTGATGTCAAAGACGACGACGACGACACTCAGGTTACCCATGAACTTGATATAGTGTAGACATTGCAAATAGACGACTAGGATAAGTACTGTATATATATATTGCAAGCCGGGTCAAATAATAGAATGTAGTGGTCGAGGCACTGAAATTATGGAACATAGAAAACTAGTAAGGGAATTGGATGATCACTGGGAAGTGTAGTCCCGTCGGTGTCTGCTTCCATCCAATGCAAGAAGATTGGTGGAACTCGAGGCCTGAAAATGTGAACCCGTCAGGAAGCTTTCCAAGATATCGGCCTGAGCTGGAATCTATGAAGTATCCTTCCCTGTCCATGCCCAGCATAACCTGAGCTTCATCCCGATCCCTGTAAGTTGGGGCATCACATGTGTCTCCTTCAAGGGCCTCTCTGCTCGCGGTATCCGCCGCGGATATGGTGCTGGACTTCTTCACCTCCGACTCAGAGACAATCTGTGATCCGTGCAGCGAGCGGCGGGCCATAAAATAAGCATAATCCTTCACTCCTTGCAGTGGCGAGAGGGCTGCTTGACCGGTGATGGTATCCCACAGCCTGATTGAATTATTGGACCCCGAAAAAATCTTGGATCCATCAGAAGAGAACACCACAACTTCTACAGGTTCATTATGGCCTTGAATCAGCGGGATGGCTGCTTGTCCGGTGATAGCATCCCACACCCCGACCGTCCCGCCATCCGCCCCTGAGGCGAACTTGGATCCATCAGGCGAGAAGCAAAGAGATCTCACTGCTCCGGCGTGGCCTTGAACCAGCGGGAAGACTGCCTGTCCAGTAAAGGCATCCCACATCCCCAAGGTCCCGTCTTGTGATCCAGAGGCAATCTTGGTTGTGTCTGGTGAGAAGGAAGCACATTTCACTTCTGCCTGGTGGCCCTGAGGCAGAGGCATTGGTGCTGGTTGAGTGACAACATCCCATAACCGTATGGTCTTATCCCCCGACCCCGAGGCGATCTTGGATCCATCAGGCGAGAAGCAAACAGACCACACGCGCTCCTCGTGGCCCTGAAGTGGCGGCATTGCTGGCTGTCCGGTAACAGCATCCCACACACGGACAGTCTTGTCATCCGACCCTGAGACGATCTTGGACCCGTCTGGCGAGAAACAAACATAATTCAGTCCTCCCTCGTGGCCCTGAAGTGGCGGCATTGCTGGCTGTCCGGTAACAGCATCCCACACGCGGACAGTCTTGTCATCCGACCCCGAGGCGATCTTGGATCCATCAGGTGAGAAGCAAACAGACCACACGCGCTCCTCGTGGCCCTGAAGTGGCGGCATTGCTGGCTTTCCGGTAACAGCATCCCATAACCGTATGGTCTTATCCGCCGACCCCGAGGCGACCTTGGATCCGTCGGGCGAGAAGCAAACAGACCACACTGTATCCTCGTGGCCCTGGAGTGGCGGCATTGCTGGCTTTCCGGCAACAGCATCCCATAACCATATGGTCTTACCATTTGACCCCGAGGCGATCTTGGATCCGTCAGGCGAGAAGCAAACAGAATACACAGATTCCTCGTGGCCCTGAAGTGGCGGCATTACTGGCTGTCCGGTAACAGCATCCCACACCCAGACGGTCTTGTCCCAGGACCCCGAGGCAATCTGGGATCCGTCGGACGAGAAGCAAACAGAACATACTCCACTCTCGTGGCCTTTACGTGGTGGCATTACTGGCTGTCCGGTAATAGCATCCCACACCCTGACGGTACCATCCTCCGACCCCGAGGCGATCTTGGAACCGTCGGACGAGAAGCAAACAGAGCGCACTCGAGAATCGTGGCCGTATAACACCTGCAGTAGAGGAGGCCATGTTGAGTCGAGACCAGACACAACGTGGGGCAATGTGTTGCGATGAAAGGTTTTGTAAATCAGTGCGTCGTGGGGTGTGAACGGTATCGCGCCGGCATATATGAGCAATGGATGCTTCTCGATGGTACTAGAAAAATACTGTGCAAAACGATGGGCGTCATGCACGAAATGGTACAATTCACTCTTGGCGCCATGTTTCTGAATGACAAGGGTCAGGCCATCTCATCAAGCCGATTGCATAGAGACAAACCTGAGTCCACTGAAGCAGTCTTGACAGTGAGTTTATGGCGATACCATGGGCCTTGATGATGCCAAGAGCCTCCATCCAGTGCAAGAGATGTATTTGCAGAAAGTGATAGATCACTTCCGCGAGATCACCTGGAACATTTTTTATGGAGCACACGTGCTCGACCCAGAATTTGGACGCGTAGGATATGCCTTCTGACAGCGAGGGGTTCTCTGGCACTGGGAGGGGAAGTACTAGGTTGCACATATTCTCCCGCAACTGCTGTTCTAATAATGCGACGCACCCGTACGCCAGCTGCACCTTGCACTGCTCGACATCAATGGCCCAAGGCTCGCGAGGCTCAGCTCCAGCATAAGTTGTGACGTAGTCGTGAAAAGAAGCGTGGAGAATACGGATTGGGCCCGTAGTGCTCCAGTCGATAACACTGCCGAATCGTGACACTGTTTGTAAAGATGGCAGGCGTGGTTCAGGGGGCTGAAGTCGTGATGCAAGCACCGAATCGATAGCGATGCAAGAGAGTGGCACTTGCGCGCACACAATCACCCCGAGGATGCTGCGGAAATCCGTGCAGAAAGTCGGGTCACTCCACTCGTCTGCCGATTGGAGAGCGGTCTTGTACAGCTGGTGCAAGCTCGCAAATGGGCTCACAGAGGAATCCACTGGCTTATGCTCGAGAAGCTCGCGCATTCTTTTCTTGGGATCGCGACTCGCTGCTATCAGTCGACACGCTGTGGCCGCCCATATAAAATGACCCGAGGCTAAACCGCTGAGGGCGCTGATCTCGCCGTCGTCAGGCCAGTCTTTGAGGGTTTCGGGTATGTAGTCAACGTTGGCCTCGCGTATCTCGTGCAAGCGGGACCGAATGAATGCATCGATATCTTCTTGCCCAGTCTTCGTGTCGATCCTGAGCTCCTCGCGGCGTATCGTCGAGTGCTTGAATTGCTCCAAAATGTCGCGCTCGTGGCGACTGACGATGAGAAGTCGTAAGAATGGAGGAAGCTGCGAGACACCCTCCGAGAGCGCTCGCATCAAGTCTTGCCGGTCAGCTTCGCTGCCCGATTCATCCAAAGCGTCGATGATCACCAACACGGGACCCCTGGACCACGGCACATCTCCCAGAGCCGTGTTACTGAGCAGTTTCGAGAACTGAACGGTCAGAGGTTCGCTCGCGATGTCTGGGAAAGCTTTGATGGTTTGTTCAATTTTAGCGCCGATGGTCGGGTCGAATTGAGCCAGTTGGTAGGCGATTGTGCGGATGACAGTCGAGGCATTCGACTCGGCAACGTTGCGGTCGAAGAAGAAGAAGGCACCCAGAAGGTTGACGCCGTCCGCGCGACCCATCATCCGGGCTATCGTGTTCGACAACGTGCTCTTGCCGGCCCCGGCTAACCCATAAAGCCACATAGCACTCTCCCGACCCTCAGAACCGTCTGAGTACCAATCCATGATCAATTTGATGACATCTTGTCGAGTCTTCGGGAGGCAGACGTCACGTTTGCTCTTGTCCATGGCTGCAGGTCTCAGTTTGTCGAGCAGCTGGTCAGATCCTGCGTGGCACGTCAGCTAAAAAGATTACATGTATAGCGCACGAATAATGTGACTCACGAATCTCGTTCACTGTCGTGGCAATGCTGTCTATATTCAGCGCCGTCTGCGTCGCGATGCGCCCCGTAAACTCATCTCGCAGTTGCGCGAATGTGGCCTGATACCCAGCGACCAAAGCATTCGTATTCGAGAGGAATTCCGTAAGGGCTTTGCCTGTTTGCTGACGATGAGTTGGATTCTTATGCTCGATTTCGTGCCACGCACCTGCAAACGAGCCACGACGCGCATACTCTTGGACGAAGAAGGCGCAGATGACCGTTTGCTTCAACACCCGCTCAAGCACATTTTGTATACGCTCGTCTGCCAGATTGTCCGCGCCGGCGACAATCAAATACAGGGCCTGCATCGTTTCGACCAAGGTCGTGATCTTCTCGTCCCGATCCTGTTGCGCTTGTACTAGCTGAGGGGATGTTAGATATGGCACATCAATCAATGAGGTGCAGCCTTACCTTCAGGCCAACCGATAGCACGTTCCAGGCGAGATTCAGCCAGGGATGTACCTGCGGAACGATGAGAATGCTGCGACTAAGAAGACAGCTTGGGCGTACCTTGGCTATCGCGTCCCCAATTTTTATCAAAAGGTCTATGCTACCCAACAGCGAGGTTAAAGACCCCACAAGGTCGGATTTCACAATGCTAGACACAGCGTCGCCGGTGGCGCTCACGATATCGGCCGCTGCGGTTGGTGCTGGTGCTGCCAACTCGGCAGTGATTCCTTCTAGGCGATCTATCGCGTTGCTCAATGCGGTAGCAGAGCCTTCGGCGACCCTCACAGTCAGCTTTCCAGTCTCTTTGTCCTTGCTCTGCAACGATAAAATGGCATCTGGAAAGTCAACAGTCAGGCCGCAAGCACGGATTGAAGCTTCCCGGAAGCTCTACCTTCGGTCGATTTGTCCAGTGCCTCGGTCAAATCGATCTCCGCCTGGCCTACGAGGGTCTTGTCGCGG
The DNA here is from genome assembly GCA_001630335.1 of Athelia psychrophila. Classification (NCBI taxonomy): domain Eukaryota; kingdom Fungi; phylum Basidiomycota; class Agaricomycetes; order Atheliales; family Atheliaceae; genus Athelia; species Athelia psychrophila. The sequence goes on from KV417743.1 coordinate 76,553, forward strand.
AACAAGCTGAATTTGACTTTCGTTGCGTGCGCCGAAGGCGGTCTGCGACATGTCGTTCAGTTGAGGATGGATGCATGGTCCAGGATCGGCACTTACATGACAATCTTGTCATCCCAACGTATAGTTCCATCTTTTGCCCACTTCACTCCCGGCGTTGTCCATGAAAGATTCCCTGCGTCGATTTGGACGTGCGAGCTGAAGGACCGTCCAAGCTTGAAACGGACTGAGGTGAGACCAGTCGCCCCGACAGCTACAGGATAGTCAGTAAACAAACGACAGCAATAATAGCTAATGCTCACTTGTGACTTCATAGGCCTTTGAAGGGGACGCATCACTTTGAACATGATCGATTTCTTAGCAACAAAATCTCTAAATGATTATTGATTCACTCACGAAGCAGACGCCATGGCCACACAGCACGGAGTCTCGCACTGGAAAGTTCCTGACACAGACGATGAGGGAAAACCACAAGATGGGTAGATGTTCGTGCCCCAAAATTGGCAGGGTCGAAGGGAAGCTAGCCTCAAGGCCTCACGATCAAGGCAAGGTTCGATGAACTCGAGGTATACACTGGGCACTTATGTAGAACCGGGTGAGGCTTATGGGCGTATCATTTCAGTCGCGCGCGCTTGCCAGTCCCGTCGGGAGTACTAGACACGTCTTGATTGGCACACAAGTTGACGCGACTCTCTCATCGAAGTCTGGTCATCCTCTGGTCCCATACGCGTTACATTCTTTAGACAAGCATTTCCTCAACCAAAACACTATCCACATGTCTACCATACTCCCTACTGCAAGACCGAACCCCAACACGCACACATTCTGTGTCTCCACACACTACCAGCTTTCTCATCCCAGTCCTGCTCAAGGTACCGACGAGCACCAAGGATCTGAAGGCCATCGAGGCTAGGCAGCTTACAAATTGCCCGCACTTCGGCTGGTCGATCCAGACGATTACGACGACTACGACGACGAACCCGAAGACCTCGCGCACGCCCTGATTGCCTCCTCCCTGCAGAAGACACAGTCGCTCATCCCCCATCGTCCCTCGGCCTTGAAAGCCCGTCACTGTGCGCTTGGAGCGCGTGACGACCGCCTCGAACGTCCCATTGCGCCTCACCAGCCCGGTGGAGCTCACCGCCGTGCACTGCCCGCAGGCGGAGTTCGCGCCGGTCCATCTGAACACCGCGCGTTGTGCGGGGTAGGATCCGGAGCTGTAGCTGAACATCGATATCTGCGGCACGCCCCCGCTCAACCTGCGCGACCACCATCTCGAGCGCAGCGGTCACTATGCGTACACCTTTAACTCAATGAGCGACTCGAACAACTAGAAGGTGGAGCTCAGCGGGTCCAGCCTAGGCCAGGTCGTACACCCTCGTGCTGCTGCGGAGTTTGTGAATGCTGGGCAGGGCACCAGGAGCAAGAGGATGGTTCACAGCTGCTCTGGGTACTTGGTTGATGTGCCAGTGGATGTCGACCTGCAGGTCAGTCGAGATTCGGCCAAATGCGCATTGCGGGATCTGACAACGTTTTGAATAGGGAACTAGGCCTTGGAAGTTGGTGGGCAAGTGGTGGACTCGAAAGGCTCGGGAGGCTTTGCAGATCCCGGGGTGCAAAACCCCACGAGCCCAGCTGGAGGTTCCTATACCGCGCGAAGTCAACCAAGAAGGCGGTTCCTTTGATATTGAACTCAGCGAGTGAGGTTTTGCAATGCAGATCATGTGTTTTGACAGCGGTGTTCAGTCAGTGTCAAGGATCATTATGGTTGCAAGCGCACGAAGTACTTCTCTCCCTGAGATTACTATGAATGTCCGCTGAGTCAAGGTCAGATTTAGTCTTGAGTTGTTGTCCGGGTCGTTAATAAACCTTCCATCAGCCAACGGCCAGATTCCATGGCCCCCGTCAGGTTACAGTGTTGGAACAAGAATCTGCTAGTCATCCTCTGCGACTGACAGGCGATGGAGTACGCGACTTTTCTTACAGAAAATATTGGTTTACTGCTCAATCTGGCAGCCATGGGAAATCAAGTACCGATGTTCGGAGGCACCATCTTCGCGCACGCCCGTATCGCTATCCTCTTCAAATGCTCAGCTGGACGTTAAGGACGCCGGTTTGCACGAATTCTTAGAGGTGAGTGTTGAGCATCCTTAACCGGAGAAATCACTGAACATGTTAGGGCTGAAAGACTCGCAATGTCCTAGGACAATCAAACTCGAAAAGTCCACTTACCAAGTTGATTGGGCACCACGACCTTCCGCCATCCTCGCCCCGGAAATCGTGGCGACATATTCTTCGCACAATCGGTCTCGTGTCCTTCCTCCCATTTGCTTGGCTATTGAGGACTACGTCGACCTGGATTTGATAGGTAAGCGCTACCATGTATTTCTTTACCACCGCCACCCAATAGAACACAGGTCGTGCACCATTCCAAATCCTTAACATCGCCGAAGATGATCAGAATGGCGGCACGAATATTTTGGAACAGCCAACCCTTCAGCAGCAATCAGCATCGCACCAGGTTCCAACTTCACACCACCACACTTGGTTGCAACTACCACGAGGTCAAGCAGATCGGCGACTCCTCTTATCCCTTGACAAAGCACAAGAACGAAGTCATTCTGAGATCCCAGCGGCTGCTGTCCGAGCAAGAAGCTAATGCTCGCCCGCTGCTCGGTTCAGACATAACAACCGTACATCCCACTGCTTGAATGACGTGTTGGCACCCCGAGATGCGTCAACCCAGGGCGGGTTGATTGAGTTCCAAGGAACGCCTCCATTCGAAGTGCAACTTTCGATCAAGAATTTAGTTGCAAGCATGGTTCACACGGAGACCTACGGAGACCACCAAGTCCCATAGGATGACTTGGACTTTCTCTATTGGCTTTTACTTTCGAATCGATCGGGCCCCAGCTCATCACGATCGAATCTACTCCAGATGCTTTGGCGGGATCACCCAAATTTTGCCGGGACAAATAGCACCGGTGTCCGACGGCGGATGACAGTGCTACGATGATGTTTCCAGCCCCGCGTGTATAATTCCTATAGCGAGTCTCCGGGACGCAGCGTAATGACAATGGATCACTCGTGTAATCTTGTGGAAAAACGTATTGGCTATTCGACCGGGACATAGGATTGATTAGCAAGCACAAGCCATACAAGTGTATATAATAGCGCGTTGGTCCCAGATCTTTTTATCAAAATCAAACACAGGATTCTCATCATGTCACTCCCTCACACAGCTCGAGAATACAGGCTTCCGAAGGTAAGTCAAAAGCCTCATCTTCCTGTGCATGGAACTCTAAGCTAGGAAAATATCAGAGTGGCGCAGGGATTGAAGGTCTTGTGTTCCAAACATCTGCGATTGCGTCACCAAAAGCGACAGAAGTGCTCGTGAAGATCCATGCGGTGTCCTTGAACGTCTGTCCATTCGATCTTTCACTTACGCACTCCTGGTACTCATCCGATATTACCCAGTACCGTGACCTGGCCATGGCCACAGGCGTTTATCTCCAAGAGTGCGTCAAGCACTTGTGCAATTTACCTCTCGATATAACCTGATCACTTTTTGCCAGAATGAAAGAGAATGTAGTCCCCGGATCCGATTGTGCTGGTGAAATTGTTGCTCTCGGCAGCGACGTCCGGGGATGGAATAACGGCGACCGCGTCTGCGTCAATTTCTCTCCCGCGTTTCTCCACGGGCACCTCAGCCTCGAAATCTTCCATGCGGCGCTCGGCGGGCCAACCGATGGTGTGCTCGTTGAGTACCGCACATTTCCTGCGAGTGTCAGTCATCTTCGTCCTATCCTTTTGCTATTGTTCGGACGCCAACGACTCATATGCTTGCCATGTTCCTAGGCCCTCGTGCGTGTGCCGGAACACCTCTCGTATGAGGAAGCCGCAACGTTGCCGTAAGTGCTTGCGTATGCTGTCGTTTCTACCCGAGTGCTGACCATCTTCATAGCTGCGCCGCTCTCACAGCTTACAACGCTCTAATGGGCCCCGTTCCCCTCAAAGGCGGTGATATGGTCCTCGTCCTCGGCACTGGTGGGGTTTCGATGCGAGTCCCCTTACCAATATCCCACACCGTCCCATTCACTGATCACTGGCCTGAACCATTAGCTTTGCGTTGCAAATTGCCGTGGCATCTGGCGCCACCGTGATTGTCACTTCTTCCTCGGACAGCAAGCTGGAGCTGGCCAAGAGACTGGGTGCGCAACATGTCATCAACTATAACACGACAGCCGATTGGGACAAGGAGGTTCTGAGGATCGTGAGTAATCCATGCATAGAGCTCCGCGTGTAATGTTCCTGATTTGTGCCTGGCTTTTAGACTGGCGATCAAGGCGCCAACCACATCATCGAGGTAGGTTTTCAGCTATCACTGTGAGGCGCAAGCATGCTAAGCTGTGAGCAGGTTGGAGGTTCCGGGACGCTGGCAAAGTCTTTCCAGTGCGTCAGCTACGGAGGCTGGATTCACAGCATCGGGTATATCGCTGCGGTGAGCTTTCGTCAATACTCTCAACTGCTTGCGGAAATTTTAACAGGAATGGCAGGGTGGTGAGCAAGTGAATGCCAATATTGCAGTAATGCTACGAGGTTGTTCGCTTCGGGGGATTATCGTGGGATCCGTGGCTCAGTAAGCAATCCTTTCACTAGCATCGACCTGGTCTTTGACACCTATGCTGTTGCAGGTTCAATGACATGAATCGCCTTTTGGTGGCGAAGCAGATAAAGCCTGTCGTAGACAAGGTCTTCGCTTTCGAAGAATTGAAAGAGGCTTATAATCATCTAGCGGCACAGAAATTTGTTGGGAAGGTTGTCGTCAAAGTAGCAAAGGAGTAAGAACAGAACCGGCAGCAGTGATTCGCGCGTAGGATCTATCTGAGTTTAAAAATACGAAGCCAAACAGTGTTGCCACAATTGTACGTCTGTCTTCAGTACTTCCCGTCCTGCTAGGTGAATTCCAATAAAAGTCCAGCCTGCAAAGTGACGGTATTGATCCAGACGATAACAAGGACGACGAATATGACGACGACGACGACGACGACGACGACGACCCGAAGACCTCTCGCACGCCTTGGCTGCCTCCTCCCGACAGAAGACGCAGTCGCTCGTCTACATCTGCCTTCAGAAGTCCGGCACTATGCGCTTAGAGCGCGTGATCGTGATGGCCGCCTCGAACATCCCCGCAGCAGAGTTTTTGTTGATTGGACCTGGGCGGGCTAAGGATAACAAAGGATAACATAGACAATGTTAAACGACATATATGATAAAACAGATAAACGCTTACAATACGTGGGTTTCGGGAATGTTGCAACCATAAGGACTCAACGGAGTGGATACTTTTTATCAGGGCGATAGCCATCACGGCAGCGGACGAGAAGGTAGCATGAGCTGGGACGCACATGCGATCCCCCAGTCACGCTTGTCATGGCCTCAGCATCATCGTTGACCTTTTCTTCCTTCTTCGTAGCCCACTCCTGAATGGTGGGTCGCCAGGCACGTCTCGCCTCGCTTGTCGGCGATGGGGTGTATTACGAGGCTGGGCTGCCTTGCTCGACGGCTGCTGACGGGTGTTCGTAGATTGATCGACGAGCTCCCCGGCCTTGACCTGCGCATGCCCTTTCCAAAGCTTGATTGAGCTCTGCAACTTGCTTGTTCATAAAATCGGCCAGCTCCTTCTCGCGTTTCACCCTCTCTATTCGCGCTTTCGCCTCCCTCTGCTTCTTTGTCTCGTCCCTCGGCGTGAGGCTATCCCATGCAGGATCGTTGAGAGGATCAAACTCGATAGCTGGTTCGGCGTCTGCGCTACCTTCCTCTGTTGCCAATGGCTCTTGCATCTTCCCGAAGCCAGCTGCTTCTTTAGCCTCACGAGCGGGCCCCACTCTCTGTTCGCTGTCCTTCTTCTTCTGTGTAAATTTAGAGAGTTTAGGGGTTCCGAAACCCCCGTTGTCGTCGAACCAAGCACCATCCCCACCGGCATGTCCGCCAGCATGTCCACCAGCACGTCCACCAGCATCTCCGCCGCCAGCAGACGAAGCATCCAACCCACCGAAGCTAAACGATTTCAGGGGCCCGCTGAATCCGCCAGTTTTGCCGCCCAAAGACGAGTTGCTTTCAGCGGGAGGGAAGGGAGCACCGAATAGTGACTTCCTCGTTTGAGGTACTTCTTCGGCCGGTGTGGACATTTCGAAGGAGGGAGCAATGACCACGGCCTTATCCTTTGCCGCAGAGTCCTGGAATTGGAAGGCGCTTTTGAAACGGTTGAACTCGGCTCCCGCAGCGGGTGATGCAACAACCGGTTCGGGAGCGGTGGCGCTTGAGCTGGCCCAGTCGTTGCTGCGAGACTCGAGTACGTTCCACAGGTCTTTTGGGAGCCGCGGCTGCAGGCGGAGCTGCCTTGGATGCGCATTTAGACGTGGTTGGCTCAGCCTTCCTGGCAGGGGTAGCAGCCACAGCAAGCAGGCTCCTCGATGCCCGGGTAAGATGCCCACAGGCTGTTCCGCAGGAGGAGCTGGCGGCTCCGCCTAAGAATCACCAGCACCGATGTCGACAGGCGGTTCCTCCTCGGCTGGCGGTGCCTCAGGATACGCATGATGGGCCTCAGCGACGGTTTCAGGAGCAGGCGACTCAGGCGCTGGCGGGTTTGCACCTCCGGCAATCCGCGCTCACTCGCGCGCGAAGCGTGCGTGAGCTTGGCCCCTTCGTAATGTCTCGATATCTGAATCCCTTCGGTAGCAGGCGTGGCTGACGAGCCGAATAGGGATCCACCAAACTGCTCCCGTCTGCAACACCGTCGTTGGGCACGCATTCAGCTCAAGGTCCGCGTGCAACAAAAGCAGCCGTCCAGCGCCCTCTCCAGCACCGGGTGCGGCTTGCAGTTCTGCTGCCTCTGATGTCCATTTGGTAGAGGAAGGCGCCGGTGTAGGAGAGGCCTGGGCTGTTGTTATTTTTGTTAGCGTGCCAGAGATGAAGATACAGATGAGAGGAAGGAGGGGAAAAGCGTACCCGTACGCGGCACGACGAAGTCGCGCCCATGCCTCGCGCAGTAGGCCACCGCTGTGAGTGTGGTCGCTTACCGGTGAGGCGGACTATTTGCTGGTCCACGAGTGCAAGGAGGCGGTGGAGACGTCCTGCCCGCAGGGAGGGGGTCGCGTCCGCGTAGTAGGTGCCGAAGTACGCGAAGGCGGAGGTGAGGATCACCATCGGGCGCGCGTCGTACCTATTCCCTGCTCAGCGATTCTGACTACGGTTCAAGGGTGTTGTGCGACGCACCTGAAAGAGCGGAAGAAATCCTCGGCGTCGGAGCGGATGACACTATGGTGTATCACCTCGCGCTCCCACGTCGTGTACTGTCCCTTTGACGGGAGCGCGCAGTGGATGAGGAGGTGCGCGGACTCGGGGTGCGTGGAGCGCGCGGCGAGCTGCTCGATTGGGTAGCCGCGGTAGCGCAGGACTGGATGAGAGGAGAGTGGAGATCAGCACGGGTAGAGCGGGGGTGGAGGGAAGAAGAAGATCATTCGCAGGCTCGTGTAGAAAGGAACTCGCAGAAGAAACGATAAACTCGCAAAGCAGATATATATGACGCGCAAGATCGTCCATGGGATATAGCTCGCAAGCTCGCATAGCTACGCGCACGCAGCAGATATGTCGCCCTTGACACCCAGATCCCCGGCCACCGCCCTCGGCTCGTGCACTCTGCTCTTGAATAAATACACTCACACTCTGCCCCTCATCGTGATCCGACTCTGAATGACCGGCGTATTCAATAACCCACGGTCCACGATGCGCAGGTCCTCGGGGATCTCGTTCCCCTCGCGCTCGCCGACTGCTGTGGAGGCGGAGAGGGCTGTGGAGGCGGTCGCGGGGATGCTGTCTGTGATTCTACACAGTCCGGGTTAAGTCAGGTGTTGGTGACCAGATGGGGTGGGGAAGGGAAGGGGCTCGCTATGCACGGGATGGAGACGGGTTGGGGTTGTTGTCCGCACACGATGACGGTGCTGCTCGAGCAGGGAGATTGGTGTTTGGAGTTCAGGGACGGCCCTGCTGCTCGGCATCGGAGGTTAATCTGGTCAACGTCATTTAGGCGCTTCAATACCAGTCTCTTACTCGATCCTCGCGCTTGTACTCTACCAGTTGTCCCAGATTCGATCGATGACGTCGCGCTCGAGCTTGCACTTCATCTTGTTCCGCGTGATTCTTGGCTTACTGGCTTGGCTGTGTTCCTGAAGAACTTCGACGGTTTAATCAGCCCTTGCCTGCGCGACCTAGGAGCTAAATGCGATGTACACCATCGCGTGAGGCTGCTGCTCTCCTGCAGCTGGCGAGTAGCTTATTTTGAAGGATACATTGTTGTTTCCTTCGAGATGAATCGGAGCATCATAGAAGGTTAGATGAAGCACTGCTGCTAAATCCACTCCAGTATTCGCTCAGACCAATCAACATGCCGAACTCGAGACCATCTCGTCGGCCACGTCCACTCCAGACTGCTGCAGTACCTATGCTGGCATTACAGTACGCCGAACAATAAATCTATTTCTTAAACGCTTTATTCACTAGTACTCTGTTCAGCGTGCTGGAGGACCTCGCCATGTACCGCCCTGGGCACCCAGGCCAGACACAGGCGAGTGTCTCCTTCTAACTTCACATGTGGCCCCACCGTGGCTTCACTCGTGCTGCATATCCTCTGCTCTTGGCCTGGAATCCATTGCCTCCATCGCGAATGTGCCATCTCGATCTTCCTGCCATGTAAGTATTCTCGGCCTGGTGTGGATTCTGTGCTCTTGAACCACTGCAGTAATGATGAGCGCAACGCGCACAAGGACGTTGATTTCCCTTTGATATCATTGATGTCAGAGGCGACGGTGAGGCTCAGGTTTGTGAATATGAACATCATGTAGTTTCGACATTGGAAAGGGAAAAGAAGACTATGTAGGATGAGTACTCTATACATTGCAAGCGGGGTCAAATAATAGAATATAGTGGTCGAGGCATCTGAGAACTGGAACCGTGGAATACAAAAGACTAGCAAGGGAAGTGGATTATCACTGGGAAGTGTAGTCCCGACGGTGTCTTGTTCCATCCAATGCAAGAAGATTGGTGGAAATCGAGGTTAGAAAATGTGAACCCGTCTGGAAGCTTGCCAAGATATCGGCCTGAGTTAATGTCTATGAAATATCCGTCCATGTCCAAGTCCAGAACCACTGGGGCTTTGGCGTGATCCCTGGGAACTAAGGCGGCACAAGTTTCGCCTGTGCCAGACTTGCTAGTGGCAAAATCCGGTGCAGGGATGCTTTTTGAATCATGATAATCAGACTGAGAGACAATCTGGGATAAGCGTACGGCAGAAGACACATGATTGTGAGATACTCGAATGGTTGGGCGGGCTGCTTGACCAGTGATGATATCCCACACCTGGATGGCCTTGCGGGAGCCCGAAATGATCTTGGATCCATCGGAAGAAAACATTACAACATTTACAGCTTCATTGTGGTTTTCAATCGGCGGGACAGCTGCTTCTCCAGTGATAGCATCCCACACCCCGACCGTCCCATCATCCAACCCCGAGGCGAACTTGGATCCATCAGGCGAGAAGCAAAGAGAATTCACAGCTTCTGTGGGGCCTCCAGTGGAGGAATCTGAGCTCCCGTCATCTGACCCTGAGGCCGAATCCACTGGTTTTGCGTGGCCTTGAATCAGCGGGAAGACTGCCTGTCCAGTGAAGGCATCCCACATCCCCAAGGTCCCGTCTTGTAATCTAGAGGCAATCTTGGATCCGTCTGGTGAGAAGGAAGCACATTTCACTTCTGCCTGGTGGCCCTGAGGCAGAGGCATTGGTGCTGGTTGGGTGACAACATCCCATAACCGTATGGTCTTATCCCCCGACCCCGAGGCGATCTTGGATCCGTCGGGCGAGAAGCAAACAGAAAGCACTGTTTCCTCGTGGCCCTGAAGTGGCGGCATTGCTGGCTGTCCGGTAACAGCATCCCATAACCGTATGGTCTTATCCGTTGACCCCGAGGCGATCTTGGATCCGTCGGGCGAGAAGCAAACAGACCACACTGTTTCCTCGTGGCCCTGAAGTGGCGGCATGGCTGGCTGTCCGGTAACAGCATCCCATAACCGTATGGTCTTATCCACTGACCCCGAGGCGATCTTGGATCCGTCGGGCGAGAAGCAAATAGAATACACTGCTTGCTCATGGCCCTGAAGTGGCGGCATTGCTGGCTGTCCGGTAACAGCATCCCATAACCGTATGGTCTTATCCGTTGACCCCGAGGCGATCTTGGATCCGTCGGGCGAGAAGCAAACAGAAAACACTTCGTCCTTGTGGCCCTCAAGTGGCGGCATTGCTCGCCGTCCGGTAACAGCATCCCATAACCGTATGGTCTTATCCTCCGACCCCGAGGCGATCTTGGATCCGTCGGGCGAGAAGCAAACAGACCACACCCAATCCTCGTGGCCCTGAAGTGGCGGCATTGCTGGCTGTCCGGTAACAGCATCCCATAACCGTATGGTCTTATCCTTTGACCCCGAGGCGATCTTGGATCCGTCGGGCGAGAAGCAAACAGAAAGCACTGTTTCCTCGTGGCCCTGAAGTGGCGGCATTGCTGGCTGTCCGGTAACAGCATCCCATAACCGTATGGTCTTATCCGTTGACCCCGAGGCGATCTTGGATCCGTCGGGCGAGAAGCAAACACAGCGCACCTCACGATCGTGGCCGTATAACACCTGCAGTAGAGGAGACCATGTCGAATCGAGACCAGATACAATGTGGGGTAGTGTGTTGCGATGAAAGTTTTTATAAATGAGTGTGTCATGGGGTGTGAATGGTATCGCGCTGGTATAGATGAGCAATGGATGCTTCTCGATGGTACTAGAAAAGTACTGCGCAAAACGATGGGCGTCATGCACGAAATGGTACAATTCACTCTTGGTGCAATGTTTCTAAATGACAAGGGTCAGGCTGCTATCTGATCAAGGTGATTGGATAGAGACAAACCTGAGTCCACTGAAGCAATCTTGACAGTGAGTGTATGGCGAGACCAGGGGCTTTCGTGATGGCAAGGGCCTCCATCCAGTGCAAGAGATGTTTCTGCAGAAAATGATAGATCACCTCTGCGAGATCACCTGGGACATCTGTTATGGAGCAGACATGCTCGATCCAGAACTTGGACGCGTAAGATATCCCTTCTGGCAGTGATTGGCCCTCTGACACCGGAAGGGGAAGTACCAGGTTACACATATTCTCCCGCAACTGCTGTTCTAATAATGCGATGCACCCGTACGCAAGCTGCACTTTACACTGCTCGACATCAATGGCCCAAGGCTCGCGCGGCTCAGCTCCGGCATGAGTTGTGAGGTAGTCGTGAAAAGAAGCGTGCAGGATACGGATTGGCCCTGTGTTGCTCCAATCAATTACACTGCCGAATCGTGACACTATCTGTAAAGATGGCAAGCGCGGTTCTGGGAGCTGTAGGCGTGATGCAAGGACCGAATCGATAGTCATGCAAGACAGTGGCACTTGCGCGCACACAATCACCCCGAGGATGCTTCGGAAATTGGTGCAGAAAGATTTGTTAGCCCACACTTCGGAGGACCCGAGAGCGGTCTTGTACAGTTTGTACAGGCTCGCAAAGGAGTTCGCGGACGAATCCGCCGACTGATGCTCGAGAAGCTCGCGCATTGCGGTCTTGGGATCACCACTCACGGCTATCATTCGACACGCTGTGGCTGCCCAGATAAAATGACCCGAGGCTAAACCGCCGAGGGAGTGGATTTCGCCTTCGTCAGGCCAGTCTTTGAGAGCTTCGCCCATGTAGTCTATGTTGGCCTCGCGTATCTCATGCAAGCGGGATCGAATGAATGCATCTATGTCTTCTTGCCCTGTCTTCGTGTCGATTCTGAGCTCCTCGCGCCGTATCGTCGAGTGCTTGAATTGCTCCAAAATGTCGCGCTCGCGGCGACTGACGATGAGGAGCCGTAGGAACGGAGGCAGCTGCGAGACACCCTCCGAAAGTGCTCGCATCAGGCCTTGCCGCTCGGCTTCACTGCCCGATTCGTCCAGAGCGTCGATGATCACCAACACGGGACCCCTGGACCACGGCACATCCCCCAGAGCCGTGTTACTGAGCAGTTTCGAGAACTGAACTGCTAGAGGTTGGCTTGCGATGTCTGGGAAAGCTTTGATGATTTGCTCAATTTTGGCGCCGATGCTTGGGTCGAATTGAGCCAGTTGGTAAGCGATTGTTCTGATGACTGTCGAGGCGTTCGCCTCTGGCATGCTCCTATCAAAGAAGAAGAATGCCCCTAGGAGGTTAACGCCATCCGCGCGACCCATCATCCCGGCTATCGTGTTCGACAGCGTGCTCTTGCCGGCCCCGGCCAGCCCATGCAGCCACATAGCACTCTCCCTACCCTCTGAACCGTCTGAATACCAATCCATGATCAATTTGATGACATCCTGTCGAGTCTTCGGGAGGCATATAGTGCGTTCGCTCTGGTCCATGGCTGCAGGCCTCAGTTTGTCGAGCAGCTGGTCAGATCCTGCGTGGCACGTCAGTTAAAAAGATTACATGTATAGCACAAGCATAATGTAACTCACTGATGTCATTTACTGTCGTGGCAATGCTGTCTATATT
>KV417744.1:0-21991 GCA_001630335.1 Athelia psychrophila
CCAAGCAAAGTGCTGAGTGCTATCAATCGAACCGATCCGCAATCTAGTCGCAATTGCGATATGACGTCAGTCGAACACCAATTTTTAACGTGCAACGTTCAACACGACCATTCTGCTGGAGAAACAAGATTTTGTCTGACAGTTTGCAGATAGTGCAATAAAAGCCACCAGTGCCACAGACGGGCCGGAGTTTCCCCTGTGGCCACATGGCTCAATTTGCTTTGCACTTCACTTCTGCACTTGTCCAATCCGAATCATGATCACTGCTTCCCCAGATGTCCACAATTCTCGGTACATTCTCAGACTTCGAATTCCTCAGATCTCCACAATGAGGGCAGACATTCTCAAAATACCGAATTGGCCCTCCCGCATTTGCCCATGCTCGAATGAACTGCCTATAAGGCCAACGCCATGCCATGTACTGTGAAGCTCTGGGAACACTGTGAAGCTCTCTGCATGGGATGAGACCTGCCGTCCAGACTATCGCTAAACCTCGCCAATACGTAGTTATGCCTTATCGATGCCCTGTACCTCTGGCAAATCTTCCTCGCTGTTCGCGCTGCATGTGATCGCAACTATGTTGATCTCGCTATGAAACGTACGCATTGTTTTTCCTCTCTTTCATCAGTTCAAAAAGCTAAATGCATGTCCACCAGAGCGCATATCATTCCAGCGAAAGATAGCCCGCATGAGCTATGCGCTTCCCGGAGCCCACACGGAAGAACTGGATGTCCCGGCTCGGCTTGTGGATGGTGCCAGTTGCGAGGAGGACTCAGTGCAAGTCTAACAGAGTATCACTGACTCGGCTTACACTCGACCTAAATGTGACCGAGCATGTATGCTTCGGAGGTGCGTTCGTTCTACAATTGCGAGAGTATGCATACTGAGCATGTGCTTAGTCCTACAGGCAACACCGCACCACATACCCGTTCTCAAACTCCTCCCGGTCCCACCGCCATCTGCACCTCCGTCGTACGTGGTGCCCCGCCCAGGGCCCTGGTTCGCCATCTGACCCGTAGCCCTGAAGTTATGCTTGATGGGCATGTGGGCGGCCCTGTATCCGAATATATCGTCATCTTCAACGTTGCGCGGGCATCATCATCCACCAGCGTCGTCTGTATTTCTTTGCGAATCGAATGAGACCAACACAGCGCAAGAAGTAGGGATGGGCAGAACGGTCATCAAGGGCTTAGAGGGTGGAGCTGAACCCGACATTGCATGTATGGTGGTGAAGGGTGGAGGAGGGTGTGGTGCAGGATACTGGATGACAGAGACACTCTTCCTCTTCGGCGCGTGGAATCAAATCACCCTCAAACTGGGAGCTTTCTGTCTCAACCACATTCTGCAACTGAATCACCACCCCACCACCTCCACTTTGTACTGCGCATTCTTGAACCTTGATCTGGGACAGCGCTGGACATTCGGGCGGGCGAACCGGGAGGAGAGTAAGGACAGTACAGGACAGGGAGGGGCAAATTTTACATTCAGCGAGTGGTGGAGATATATGCACGAACTATGGTTCAAGCTTCAATCGGGAATCAACCCCGCGAGGAATCAGGACGCGCCATGACCCTTGGGTAGTCTAAACCAAAACCGCCATACCAGTTCACAAGTCCTCCTACTTCCCCTCCCTGATACCATCCTTCTCCTCTCCTCTCCATGTGGTTTATTCGTGCGCGACGCCGTCGAGGGGGAATGGGAAGCAAGATCGCATCGAGACCGAGCTGAAGAGGTAAGCGATAAGCAGCGTTCCTTGAAGCTTGCTAAGCTAACCACTAAACATTGAACCGTAGTACTCCAGCCTCCACCCTGCATGGAAATTCGCAAGCTGGCGATTTTTCAGTTTCCCACCTGATGTTCTGATGTTCTGGGATGCACGTCCGCCCACAGAACCTCCCAGGGGCCAAGATACACCATTGGCAGCACTTCAAATCCATTCCCACGGCGACTAGGGCCCGTTCTTATGTCACCAGCAACGGGCCTTTAAACCCAATCATCTAGATGTCTACGAAGGCCAAATCCTAAATAGGTCAGCGCTTCTTGGGAGCATTTATTCGATACATATTGTATGCATCGTAGTTGCTTCTAGTTGCTTTTTGTGATCTATCCGATAAATATAGTATGCATTCTAGTTGCTCCTAGTTGCTCTTTGTGATCTATGCGATTCATATTGTATACATCTACGTTGCTCTCGAATGTGTCCTGATTGCTTTTTGTGATTCATTTGAACATATTGTATACATCTACGTTGCTCTCGAATGTGTCCTGATTGCTGCGAGTCATCCAACACCGAACCCCGAGATCCCCGAGATCCCCGAGATACATCAATCGGTTCGAAAGCGTGTGCATTGCGGATATTGCCGACTCTGCAATTGATTCACTATCGAAATACATAGGGTGATACTCGTATATCAAGAA
This sequence comes from Athelia psychrophila, assembly GCA_001630335.1. Lineage (NCBI taxonomy): Eukaryota > Fungi > Basidiomycota > Agaricomycetes > Atheliales > Atheliaceae > Athelia > Athelia psychrophila. The sequence goes on from KV417744.1 coordinate 2,419, forward strand.
ATAAAGAACAATATTGTGTGATCAAGAATCCGAAGCAACAGACTACTGAATGAGCGTCCACTCCTACTCTTCAACATCCATTTTACCACCAGAGCGCCCATCTGGGTGCGGCGAGTCTCGACTCGGAACATCTTGATACTGCCAACGAGAGGACCCGCGCGAAGATCCAGCTTGCGAGGAGGGCGGGCGATGATATGCATCTTGACGTGAACGGCGAGGAGCCTGAGGAGAAGGTGGGCGATGATGGTATGAATCCTGATAGGGCCGGCGAGAAGGCCCAGCCTGCGCGGAGGGCGAAGGGTACCGGCGAGAAGGCTGATAGTACATTGGTGAACGCCCACCATACGGAGGGGATTGAGAACGGCGAGAGTAGTGATCAGTGTTGGGCTGCGAGGGATAATAAGGGCTATGCTCGCGGCTGAAGCCACGCCGACCGTAGTCGAAATCCCTTACAGCGCTCTCCGAGTCGTAGCGATCGTTGTCCCGCAGGTACCGATGGTCTCTCCTGGGCTCAGCGTATGGCGAATAATGTGAGCGCCCTCTTGGTCTGGTTCCGTCACTGAAATCCTCGCTCCTATCCTCGCTCTCGGCCGCCGTAGCATCCATCACTGCATAATGGCACTGCAGAGGTTCTGAGCCCAGCCTGGGGCGGCTAGATGTCTCACGACGGCTCTCTGGCGCTGCTTCGCGACGACCTGCGGGCGCTGGTTCATGACGAATCTCTGCTGCTACCTCGCGACGGCTCTCTGGCGCTGCTTCGCGATGACCTGCGGATGCTGCCTCGCGACGGCCCTCTGGCGCTGCTTCGCGATGACCTGCGGGTACTGCTTCGCGACGACTCTGTGCTGCTACCTCGCTCCGGCACTCCGGCGCTGCTTCACGATGACTTGCGGGTGCTGCTTCGCGATGACTCTCTGTTGCTGCTGCTGCCTCGCGACGACTCTCTGGCGTTGCTTCTCGGCTGCGCTCTGATGGCGCCTCGTGACGCCCGCCTGGCGCAGCCTCATGACGACTCTCCGGCGCAGTTGCAGGACCTTCACGGCGACTCTCCGGTATTTCTCCACGCTGACGCGCCGCCACTAACGCGAGATACTTCGTGGATGATGCAAGGACAGGAGGGATAATAGGGGCGGTGAAAAAGGCGCGGAGGAGAGGAGGGGCTGGGGGAGCACTGCGTGGCGTGCCCATTGCTTTGAACGGGTCAAAAGGTGAAGAGGGCCGTGAAATAGCCGATGATGGAGTTGTAGGGGGGACTCTGGACTGCACGGGAGATGACGGGACTAAGGGAGTGAGCGGCGACAAGGGGGATTCTGTAAAACATCATTAGTATAGATGTATTAAAAGATAGATAGATATAATATACATACCAGTTGCCTGAGCGGGGGTTTCGGCGCGAAGCTTTCGCTTGGGCTGAGGGCGCGCTGTAACATGAGAATGCAAGTGAGTAGTATGTCTATACTGATAGAATGCGTGCACGTACGTTGAGGCGCAGTACCCACTTCCTCCTTGTTCCTTTCCTCCTCCCCCTCCTCATCACTCATGACGAACTCCTTCGACGTATACTTGGTTTTGACCTTGGCCGTCCGCTTGGCCTTCGTAGGTTTTTTCTCGGTGGCGGTCGTGGTGGAGGCCTTCCCGGTTGCAGACTTGGACTTGCGCTGACCGGGCTTGACGGCTGGAGCGGGTGTGATCTCGCTGATCTCCACGCTAGAGTCGGACTCCGCAAACCTGGTGCGTTTGGTGACGTCCGGCGTAGGAATGTCGGAGGGACTCTGCGACGATACCACTGTGACAGAGTGCGCGCGTTTGCGAGACCCTGCCGTGTCCTCACGCTTTGTTGACTTCGCCTTTCCCTCCGCTTTCGCGGGGTCCACGAGGTTCGCCTTTGAAGTCGTGCTCCGAGTTTTTCCGCGTAAGGGGGTAGTTGGATCATTGTCCGCAGCGTCTTCTGAGTCTGAGTCTGAGGCGGTGACACTATTCAGTGCGGCAGCCTTTGATGACGGGGCTTTTGACGAGAGGGCCTTGGGCTGCAGGTAATGGATACCCGAGGTGTCGTCAGAGTAAAGGACACGGCGTCGAAGAGGTAGGGAGGAGGATAGCGCGGAGATGATGACGGGGATGCGAACGTTGGGGTCTGGATCATTTATAACTAAGAATCGCAGTTAGATAGATAGCCTCGGAGATAGGTTGTTCGAGAACTCACGGTGGGCATCGCTATCCTCGATCCTGTGGAAGGTGATTGGATTGATTGGGTGGGCGAAGGCATCCTTGAGCAGGATCTGGTCGGCGACAGATAAACTCTCGACGCCTTTTCCCTTCTTTCCTTCGGTAGGGAAGGGGCAGCTGAAGGCCCACTCCCTCATCTGTATCCTCTGCTTGCCGAAGCCTGAAGCCATAGTGATCCATGGCATCTGATAGCCGGTGACTTTACCACCGGCTGTCGCTACAAACGATGTTAGTAATATAACGGCACAGAGTAGATGAATGTAACGTACAGAAGCCAATTCGAAAGTGCTCCCGGATGCATGCACAGACATCAGTCGACTCCGAGCTTTTACCGCCGTCTTTGCTGATTGCGGCGTCATCTTTGCTGCTGCTGCTGCCCGACGCTGCGATGTTCACTTGTGGCTGCCCTGAGCGACTCGGAGGGCTTGGAGGGTTGGAAATGAAGGGATCGTCGTCCTCTCCAAACGCTTTGCGTGTCTGTTCCTCCTCCGCTTGATAGCTGTCAAGGACCGATAAGCTCAGTTGCCATCAGATGATCAAAAGATCAAAACTTACTTTACGTATGCTTGCATTCGTTCCAAAAACTCATTCTGATTTGCACATCTCGAGGTGCGTAAGAGAAACTGCATCACGACAATCACGGATCAGTAAACTCCATCGAAACTGAACTGAATAACTTACACCCTCGCTTAAGGGCCCAGATGACATATACGAAAGGCGAATATCATTTTTGAGAGAGCCGCATGAGGCAAATACGTAACTGAAGCGGTTTTGAACCGCCTGGCTTTGGATCTAGAAAATAGTCTGTGGTCAGCATGGGCTCGTTGATGAATAGAAAAATAACTCACATAGGAAATCACTTTGTTATTCATTGCGTCGAATTTTGCCTCTCGGGTAGTGTATGACTGACCCTTGCACCCCTTTTTGACGGTTTGATATGTATCCCATGTTTGGAGGATATCTACCCACTGCGCGTCCTTCTCGTGATCGGCTTTGAACGCCGCTTGGGCCCTAGAAACGATGGCCGGCTTCTGAGCAGATGTCGCGTTGTCGTATTCTGCCTGGGCGCCGATACGTTCCAGTTCCTGTGCGATATGATCTGCGAAGAAAGACTGATAGCTGTTCCACAGCGTTGAGCCCCGGACATTGAGGCCTAGGCGCCTGCCCAGGAGTTTGGTGATGCGGTCCGCTGGAAGGCCCGTGGTCTCTGAGGCATTCGCTATCGACTGCTCAATTTTGGGCCAGAGCTCGTCCAGATGAGCCAGATTGCTCTTACTGATAGCGCCGGTTGAGGGTGAGCTGGGTTTGGACCCTGAGTCGCTGACAGTGCCATCGATGTCGGGATTAGAGTGGATTGGGGGAACATCTGTCTCTCGTTGCTTCCCTTTGCCTTTTAGATCTGCGGGTGTTGGCGGTATAACCGTCATCACAGGCCCGCCAGCAGATGATCCCTGCGGAAACGGCAGGCGAGACCCACTCACATCCCCGGGTATGCCATGGGTAATCGCGCTGATAGGTGGAAGGTGCCCCTGAAAGCATGGCACTGGCGAAGGCCCGGATCGATTGCTACCGTGAGCAGAGGCAGGCCGGGATAATGCCGCCATCATATTGGGGTCTAGCCCACTGTTTGGCATTATGGGACTCCGCGAAGCGGCATATTGATGGCCGAGTCCGCCATGGCCTCCGTGGAGCTGAAGAGGGGCCAAATGAGGCGACATGATGAGGCCACCGGTCCGGGCTGCGCCGTAGTGACCACCGAGTCCACCATGTTGCCCGCCGAACTGTTGAGGCACCAGCTGAGGCGCCCGGATCTCAAGCAGGCCGTGTTGAGGGATAAACTGAGGCGCCTGGTTGGAAGGGATGAGATGTGGATAGAGTGGGGGCTGGTGTGATTGTGGAAACAGTCCGCCGGTGTGCCAGTTCTGTGGAAGGGAAAGCGAAGGCTGGGGATAGGAGTTCGTGTGCGTAGAGTAGTGGTCTATGGAGGTAGTGAGGCCATCCGCCGCCCACGCGCTTGTATCCATGAAGTTGTGGGGTGGGTGCATATGGGCGTCTGGCCAAGTCTGCATCGAGATGTCAGGGGGTTGTGACATGACCCTGGTCGGTGTGGCCTCGTGCGACAAGAAGTCCGACATGTAGCTAGGGGAGCTCGTCGCCATGACCGCCATAGTGGAGCTTTCGGCAGGTCGGCCTTCCCCGTCTGCATCTGCAGCATCCGTCTGAGGGATACCCTCCTCCACCGTCACCGGAGAACAGCCCTGCTCCATTTCATCGTCCTCCATCTGCTGGGCACGGCTCTGGGATGCCTTGTGCATAGTGTCACCTGCTTTGGGAGTCAGCCGGAGATTCCTGCTCATGCGTCTCTGCGGAGTCACAGAATTATCTTGAGCAGCGACACGTGAGCGCGAACGCGAACGATTTTTGGATGGTGTTATAGGAGGGGCGGGCGGGAGGGACAGTGGCTCGACACACTCCAGGTCGACGATCTGAGCTGCAGCCAGAAAGCCGGGAGATGCGGGATAGTTTTCCAGACTCGAAGTAGAACGTCCGGACATTCGTCTGTCGTCGCGGCCAGGTTTTGGTTCGTTTTTTTGGGTCATAGGGACAGGATAGATTACGTCTGTTGAGTGTATGTCAGCATATAATCAAGCGAGATAGTGTATATAATACATACCACACCGACTATGTTGTAGTCGAGTTACACCGAGTCGAAGCGAGATACAGACACAAGATACAGCTGGGAAAGCAAGATAGAGGGCTAGAAAGCAAGATAGAGGGCTGGAAAGCAAGATAGAAGGCTGGAAAGCAAGATAGAGGGCTGGAAAGCGATAGAGAGGGCTGTTAAAAGCGATAGAGAGGGCTGGTGAACGCAGGGGAGATAGTTTGGCGTGAGGTTACAAGTGGGGGGAATTATTTGAGCAACGCACCTTTATGAATTTCGATTTTCGGCACTGACAGCTGCTTCGGAGAAAAAGTGGCATACCCATTGCCAGGATAGTAGTACATATCTCCCAGATATCTAGGATTAATCCTGCATGCGACAGAGGAGGAGGGAAGCAGAAGCACGAGAGAAGCAGATGCTTGTGACCGGCGATCGGGAAGATCGAGGATGATCGGCGCAAATGTCTTCTGCATACAATGACTCCGAAATAGCGATGAGTGTTACTTTGTATTCACTCTCTTCATCTCTCTTCGCACATACAATTCATTTTAAAACCAGAATAAAAATCTAGGAGCTTGCCCGCATCCGTAAGTGCTTTTCGATACACAAGTGTTTCGGAGGAAAGTAACTTGGTGATCGGACCCATCTGGATAACATACACCGTTCAGCATCTTGTACTGCGAACTCATGGGCCGCATATCAAAATACAACACCCCCGAAGAAAAACGACAGGCAATTGCTGCTAACTCGCGCAGATATGCTCACACTGACAAGTGAGTGATTTACATTGTACATAGCTTGCTAATGATATGGCATTAGAGGTCGTGATGCTCGAAACACGTCTCAACGGGCTGCTTATCGGCGAAACACCAGCCGCAAAGGTCCTTCAGTTACATACACGCATACACTACCGCGAGATCTGCTTCAATATGCTGTCAAGCCGCTCCCGTCGTCCGATCTGTTCCTATCTACCCTGCACGACGATGGAACTGTGGACGAGTCCGACCTCGATCACTGGGATCTCCCTCCTCCATACACCAGATCCCAGACGCTAAGCAGCAGCGCATACGCTATCAATCTCGTTGATGTTGTTCACGGCCGAAATCTGCGACGCCATAGGAAGGAAGGGCGAGATCGAATGGAGGATTACCGATCACGCAAAAACCTTAAGGGAGCGCGCCAGACCATTCTGGCCATGGAGAAGGGGGAGATCGACAAATACAACAGTGTATTAAAGCATACAGAGGAGAATGGAGAATATGATATGTTGTATGTGGGCGGGGCGATGGCGAAGGTGTACTTACTGTGGTCAGCCAGGCGAGCACACACTCTCCACGAGGAGGTTGAAGCTTTGAATACGGGGAAGGATACATACGAAATTTTATATCATTCTCGCTACACTATCTAATTAATCCTCTTCCAGTTGTAGAATCAAATGTAATATACATACGCGCAATACCTCAATGTCTGCCTCTGCCATGGCCGTGGAAGTGTAACCTTGTAAGACACTCAGGATCGTTGCTAGAACCCACACCCCGCAGTCGTAACCATTTGTCTGAGTTGCTTGAAGTTGAAGTGGACGTGCTGTCCACGCCGTGAAATCGGTCTGGGCGCAAGGATGGCCGTTTCGGAATGCAAGTGTTGACATGCGTGCGATAAGGTGCATAATATTCTGAATAAGATATTAAGAGATGATGCTAGTATAGCGTGAATGTACATACCTTTATGTCTGCATTCCATCCTCGGCGGTCTGCGAGGCTGTCGAACAGATGCAGCGTCTTCCGTTCAGGGTAAATGATACATAGCACCCAATGCTGGGGGCGATGTATCGGCAAGATCCAGACCGACTTGCTCCAAAACTCAGAGCGCTCGACACTGCGCCAGATCTGATCGTCAGTGACGCCATACTGCACACGCACCAACTCGTGCGTAGTTAGCAGGGCGACAGAGCGAGCATCAAATCCTAGGGAGCTGTTGGACTCGTCCGCTGCATGTGCAAGCTGGTATTGCAAGAGAAGGGCTCCGCTATTAATACACTCGTCGTTCAACATGGCTGTTGGAGAGATGAAGCGGGCGATGCTGGCCGGTTCAAAGGATGCTTTGAACCGGCGAGGTGGTAGGCATCCGACAAGTCGACGGCGGAGGGCGCGAACGGGCGGCGGTTCAAAGTCCGGTACAGTGTAGTCAACGGTGGAGTCCAATTGTATATTTTCCTATATTTAATGTCAGTAGTTATACCATTGAACATACACTCAAAATAATTCTTACCGGTACCTGCCAGCGGACAACTGCAGAAGCATCGCGGATGATATCCTCATCCCGTAAGGCATCCCCGTTGTCATCAAGATCATCCTCCGCCTCCAGATTGTCTGTATCCAGCAGCGAGAATTCGTCAGAGAGGTGGGTGGGCTCGATAGAAGGTGAGGAAGGATCATTGGAGGTAGCAGATTCTTCGATGGTGAAATCGGGAGCTACCGTTGTAGGCATCCAGTTAAGTTCGGTGGTGGACCCCAAGCCAGACAGGACATGCGCTTTGATCGCGGCTTCTTTCACTGTGCTGCGAAAGCGTATATCGGATGCTAGGGGGGTGACCCATCTTTTCTCCAGGAAAAGTAGCTCGCGGCGCTTCTCGTTGAGAAGTGTGTGGAGCGATGCGTCTGTTTAAATATATTTAGTCTAAGAAATAACAGCTGCCTGTAGAATACTTACACGCAGGTGAACGAATCGCGAGCTCGACTGCAGTTAACTCCGTGCCTAGCCAACTGCAGATCACATCCGACTCATCCCCTAAGCGATGGCGTTCCTCCAGGCAGCGATCCTTCTTCAGGAGAGCGCGGATACCATCCCGCACATTGAAGTCCGCTAGCCAACGTGGTGTTGACTCCTCTCGGCGCGAAATCCAGACGTCTTCTAGGAGGTCTGAACGGTCGCGAAGATCTGCGAGGTGAGTGGGAAGAGGGGAAGGTACAGGGATCGTCCAGGAAGGATCGTGGAGGTCCGATAATTTAGCGCAGTATTTGTTGAACGTCCGTATTGCTCGCATCAATGCTGGAGTGCGCTTTGTGATTGCGGCCCGCGTGCGCTGATGCATCTTTGTACCTAGATTAGAGAATTAATCATTATTCTGATAGATGTCAGAAATGTTACTTACCGAGTGCCTGGTGTTTGCCCCCGACCGCCTGGTCGAGCTTCTCCCACTCCAAAAAGCTGCCTATGGCACGCTTGCGAATATTTATCTTGAGATCCCTCGCAAGCATCAAGGTCCGTACGAACTCAACATCGACTCCCTTCAGCTCCGGAAATTGCTCTTGGATGTTGAGGGAGGTGTAAAGGGTATCCACACCGGCGAGTAATTGCTCTTGGTAGTCGCACAGAATCTTCAGGCTCGCCTTGGTACCTCGGGATGCTCCTGCCTCAGCAAGAGAACTGCGCGCTTCATCGATTTTACTCTGAATGGCTGCGACTTCCTCCTGAAGCGCGAGCACAGTGTCGACTTGCTTGCGGAGGCGCTGTGGCGCATCTGTCATAATAAATTAATGACACATAACTATAAAGATTCACAATAAACTTACGCGCGCGCAGTGATGATTGCGCTTTTATCTGCATCCGCCATTGCTCGCGAAGCTCTGACTCAGGTATCGCACAGCTGATTAAGGTCTCCTGAGATTCCTTCGTCTGCTGAACGACACCCAGTTTCCCATCCAGCTTCCGTCTGATCCAGTCCCCCAAACCGTCACGCATGTCTGAGGCGATAAAGTGAACTTGCCGGTCGAGGAGCCATAGTCGTCGTCGTCGCTGAGTAGAATATGAGAAAGGGTCGGAGGCATAAGCAGCAGCTTACCCCTGAAGTCCGTGTGATCCCAATGAGCCTTCGCAGCCGCGACCATAACCTTTCGACGCCTTCCCCATCAGACAAAGCCAGCCCTGGTTTTAACCGTGGGTTATACCACAGTTGGCAGGACCACTGATGTGCGTAGGCGTGCATCGCTGTGGTTGCGAACATTATTCTCTCTAGAATACTCTCCGATAATATATCAAACTGTAATTCGTAAGTAAAGTAGAATCAAGTAGAATTAATTACACACCTTGTGCACTGAGATGTCCAAAACACAACCTACATCATAGAGAAATGCCCCTGTTGCTTCAGGAGGCAGCTCGGCGAATACACGCTCAATTAGAGCGACCGCATATTTTTGCTGCTCTCCCGGTGTGTCGATATTCGCCATAAATATGGGAATGCCATGGCGGCAGACCAGAGCGGCGATACCTGTGTCATCGAAATGACCCATGTCGGTCTTCTGTTTGTTGGCATTGGCGGCGGCATGGGATTCTCGGCACTCATTTATCGCCTCGTCGGGTACCTTACTATGGTAGGCGCGTGGTTTCTTCTTGCGGGCAGCTTCGATCCGTTCTCCGACCTTATCTACTTCCTCTTTTGAGAGGAAATACTCAGGATCGTAGAAATGCGGGCCATCTCCGGAGCTCGTCTGATGGCGGTGATGGAAATTCCCATCCGTGGACATGTGAAAATCTGCGCCCCTGCACAACACGTCTCAATCAGCAAAACAATCAGATCAGTACTTGTAGATCGGCTTACTCTTGGAAAGGTGTTCCCCATTTCCTCCGAGCGAAACAGGCCGGACATCTGGTTTGAAGGAGCCGGGACGCCTCTGTGCGCGGTTTCGGCGCATCTGGAATATCTTCGGGGCTTGCCTCCCTCTCCGTTTGGGACGCTTTCACGCTTTCGGTGGCCGCAGCAATGGCCGCATCAAGTTTCTTCTGCACTTGAATTTGAAGTGTATCATGCCATTGAATGGCAGCGGTGAGGGGCCTACGGTAAGGATCAGCGACGTAATCTCCCTGCGAACCTCTCTCTTCAGCATTCCTTGAGGTGATGAAGAAAGATATGATATTTACCTCAGTGTTGACGACATGGAAGCCTCGTCGTGTATAGTGCGTGTGGAGAGCTTCCGCAAGTGCATTGACGGCGTCACAAGAGCGCTCAAAAAGCGCGCGATAAAGCCCCAGAAGCTCCAGCGAGACCGCAATGTTGGGCTGGCTAGGCGCGGCGGGGAAGAGGCCATTTCTTATGAGTTGTCGAGGGAGAGGCTGGCACGAACAGCTGAAGACTTTGATTTTACGATAGTCTGGTTGTTTTAAGTCCATATAGCACATATACGCAGTTGAAAATTACTCACAATCATGGTATAAACAAGTTAATGTTGTGACCTTTAACTTGTCAGCAAGACAGCCACACTCCGACTCCCTATAAATCTCATCCGGGCATGGCTCTGCGCGTTTTCCGATCGTAGTGTTGTAGTATTGAATGTAGTCCTCGACAAGTGTTGGAATGATGGCTATCCACTTATTGTAGAGCCTAAAGTCAGCAGAGTTGGGGAGTATGCGACGCTGGGATTTAGTGGTCTCGGTGGGCAATGAATCTTCCGCAAAATCCTTGCGATCAGTCTCAGCTGGTGGTGGTTCTTCTATGGCTTGGGCACCCAGGCTGTCCGGCTCATTACGATCAACATCCATCCAAGCGTCGTCAGCAGTCGGATCCGACAATGCAGTAGGGGCGAGGAATGTATTGAGTCTTGCTTGTAGTCTGTCGAGAAAGTCTGTGTCGCCCGAGTATATCACTTCAGCTGTTCGCCGCTTATCGCGTGGTCGTCTCGGACTGCGGTATGCGCTAGTGTCGGCAACCTTTTGTTTTTTGCGCGCTTTCGACAGAGGGAAAGAGGAAGAAGACATGCCAGTAGGCGTAAGGATTGAGCACAGGTAAGAGACGACATGAAAGGAATATGCTAAGTGTATCAGTCATGTGCTTTAGATGTATCTAGAAGAGAAGCTATGGAGGAATCGCCAGGATGAAGAACGAAAGCAAGATGTAGCCATGATCAATCGAGATGCTACGGATGATCGACCGAGACATCCGACGCCGGAAGCTGTAAGGTTGTATCCCGGATGTTGGCCTTTGAAGGGGGGTTGCTCGTGACATAAAAACCCCCCCTCACAGGCCGTGGGATCATCTGTAAAGTACTGCCAAGGGTGCCAAGATACCCGCACCGACTATAGGCTATACCGGATGGTCCCGGTGCGTCTGAGGCTGAGTGTGACCAGGGAGGGGAAGGACCGGCTTTGTTGGCTGGTCTAGATCTTGTCCTCGGGATGTGCGGTCGAGTCTCGACGAAAAAAGTAGGCGATTGGCTTAGGGAGAGGCAAAGGGAAGGCGAGCAGATGCGACTACGAGTGACCATGGCGAAGGTGGACGGGGTACCAGGAGGAGGGCATGAGGATGAGGATGGCTGCTGCTCGAGTGATCTCTGAACCCCCGGGTTGTGCGTTGATCGAGCAGAAGCTGGCGTACGAGGAGCAATGGAGCAGGGGGATGTCGTATGACATATGGAATGATGGTGCGTGTACGGCGTATGACATATGGAATGATGGTGCGTGTGCGGCGTATCTTGATGTTGTAACTGCTGACTTCTGACTCTCTACTCACCATCTAGCCCCAACGGCAGATACCTAGCATATACATGTCTTCGATACTGAAGACGGACGGACTGGGTGACTGAAGCGTTGCCATTCGATGCAGGAGCAGAGGCAGGAAAGCGCCAGGAAGGGGAAGGGAAAGGAAGGCGAAGGCGAAGTCCATCGCGTCGGGACGAAGACGAAGACGAGTGGTAAGTATCCGTGCTCCTTAGCTTTGTCCAGCCCTTCGTTTTCGGTTGGCCGTGCTAACTTTCGATTTCTCATCTAGGATCTGCCAAGCACCTACCGCATGGTCTTAACAGCACGCGTCCCAAGATCCGGGCATTAGCTGCCTGGGGAGTATGAGCAGAGGGTCGGCTTTCTTTACCAGCTGCTTATCTTCGATACATACAACATGCCGTGGTGGCGGGAGGTGGGGAACGAGGAACAGAGGGGGGTGGCTGCTGCGCGGCTGATGTACTGAACCCTCGGTTATGAGTTCAGCAAGCAGAAGCTGGCGTACTGAGCGATGGTGCGTGCACATTGTATTGTGCTGCGACACCATGCTTCAGATCCTGACTTCTTACGCGCCATCTAGCCTATGGGGCAGCGACGGCCGACACCGCGGCTCGTTCAAACTGAAGGCGGACGGAGTCAGCGACCAAAAACTTCCGTTAGAAGCATGAGCAGCGACTGGAAAGAAACAGGAGGGAAAGCAAGGAGAGCATGAGCAGGAAAAAGCAACATCACGTCGGGAAGAAGACGAAGGGCCATGCGGCGAGGGTTTGGGACGAAGATGGGCATAGTACTATGGCCACTGCTGCAGTGTTGATCACTTCTACAGAAATCTTCTGTTTGGTCGTTGAACCTGCAGCAGTTTCAAGCGGCTCTTCTAAGTCTAGGTGACGATAGCGAGCAGGGCTTGCTTCGAGCGAACGTCACTCGAGCCAAGCGAACTGATCTTATGATCCAGCGGGGGCTCGGCAGTAGCGGAGACCACATGCTTAGTGCACGTGATTGCTCTCGTTGGGCCATGTTGTCTCGTTTGGCTGCTGCTCTGAGCCGTTAATCAACTACGCCTATTCCCCGGACGGGGAACGCCTGGGCCGATCTCAAGACTGTATTCTGGAGCCAATTGCGATACTAATGGTCACTGGTCGCTACGGATATCGGCCTGCTGCTTATGCTTATACTTATCATGATTCATAATTAATCAATGTCCCTCAACTCGACGACATTGCGATAGTTCGATATTTTGATCTTGTGCAACTGCCCACTCAATTACTCCAGTTAAACCACATCAAAAGTGGAGGGAGAAGAAACTGGTCTCTGCTGACTGACCCACAGCGCTTAATAGCGGACTTCGGAGACTTGAAAATTCACGGAGACTCGTCATCTGCTTCTGATCATGAGCGCTGAGCGCCAAGCGGACATCCGCGGACAGTGCCAGTGCCGATATATAGGCTTCCTTCAACAGAGACAGCTGCAGACCGTTGAGACCATGTCATCCACCAACATCCTCAGCTCTTGGTTCCCGCACACCACAACACCTTTCATCGCCAGTGGGCCAATGTTCTTCGTAACAACTGCTAGTCTAGTAGCTGCAGTATCAGACGCAGGAGGATTCGGTAAGTATTTCTCCCTCTGCCAACCACTTTCTATCCCTAACATCCTACATCTTCTTCTTAGGCTTCCTCGCCGGCTGCTACGACTGCTCCTCCGCCTCCGGCCAGATCCGCGCCCTCTCAGCCGAGCTCACAAACGCCCGCACCCTCCTCAAAATACAAGATCCCAAAGCCCCCGTACCCGTGGGCATCGGCTTCATCACCGTCAACACCGACGGCTTCCTCGAAAACGCGATCCCCGTAATCGCGGCGCACCGCCCCGCAGCCGTGTGGCTCTTCGCGCCAAAGTCCCGCGCACAGCACGCGTCCTTGATCCCTGCCCTGAAGACGGCGGGCGCAGAGTGGAACCTGAAAGTGTTTGTCCAGGTCGGGACCGTGGCGGCTGCGCGGGAGGCAGTTGAGGACGGCGTGGCCGCGCTGGTTGTGCAAGGCGTGGATGCGGGAGGGCACCAGTGGGCGCAGGGGGCGGGGATCGTGAGTTTGGTGCCGGAGGTTAAGGATATGCTGGTGCGGGAATTTTCTGGGAAGGAAATTCCGATTCTTGCTGCGGGGGGGATTATGGATGGGAGGGGGGTGGCGGCTGCGTTGGTGCTCGGTGCGTCGTGGTGGCGCTCGGTGTTCGTGCGTGATGCGTTTGACTGGCTGACTGACTGGCTGGAATGACTCTAGGCGCTGATGGAATAGTGATGGGAACTCGAGTATGTGCTTGCACTACGAGTCTAATAATTTGCTTACACGAAGAAACAGTTCATAGCGACCGAAGAAACTGCCACACCAGCTGCAATGAAAGAGAGATATGTGGCCTCCTCTGACGGGGGTGTGTCCACCATCAAGTAAGTCCGCTTCCTCATTCCCCACATCTTTGCAACTGGAACGTACCATTCTAACACGCCCTGTACAATTTTAATAATTACAGATCCACGGTACACGACGACATCCAAGGGACAGGATTCTGGCCTCCAGTATACAACGGCCGCGCCATTATCGGAGTCAGCTATCAAGACTTTGTCAATGGCGTCTCCATTGAAGATAATATCGCAAAGCACAACAATGCGGGTGAAGGTGATCTGTCGCGGAAGATCCTTTGGGCGTAAGTGTGACTTTATTTAATGTCTAATGGGCGATGGCTCTTCCCGTGCGGGCCTAATGCTGACTGCCCTCGACGTTTTGGCTATGGATACAGTGGATCTGGAGTCGGTCTCATCCGGTCTGTGCTATCGACGAAAGATGTGGTTATCCAGTCGCAGAAGGAGGCAAAGGAGATACTTGGGCGGATCAACAGGGTCCTGCTCTGAATCTGATCGTGTTACCTTGTTTGTTAAGTTCTATGTCGACCTCTACGATGACCCCCACTTTCCGGTAAACCCTGATTCCGATCCCGAGGCCTTTTTCGTTCATACTCCTTTGTTCTACTATATGGTACCAAAACTTTATGACTACTCAACATTGTTTTCCTCATCGACGACGGAATGGCCAGGGGCCCTTATGTTTACAAGTTCAACCATGCCGGACACTCCCACGGCGTGGGTCCCTCAAGACAACAACAGAGCTCCCGCTACTACGTGAGTTATTTCATCTGCAAGTCGGTGCGCGCGGATATTTTTACTGAAACTTTGCTGATTATTAGGTCAACCCCCTCTGTGATATACGGCGTCCCGAAGATATCCCCTACCACAACCAAAAGCAGGGCATCGACGACCTCCCCGTTCCCCCCATTTCGAGTAAGTTTATGTACGTGGGAAGCGCCAATTGCCGTTGGCAGAAACCCTGCTTGTAATAGAGCTGCACATTGACAAATGAATATCATACCACCAGAGGGATTCAGAACCAGACATCGCCGCAAACTCTAAGCAAATGTAAATACTGCTCCGGAACTCAGCAGTGGCAGAATTGCTACGGATGCAGTCAATATTTAGGTTGAAGCAGGGGGGATGCAGCGTAATATCGATTATCATTCCAGCCAATCCCGACAGCGCAAGTTCGCCAATCACCGCATATTTTAACCTCGGTCCGTCGTTCTGCGCACAAGAGTCCCGTCAGAACCCTTTCATTGGAAAGAATTTAAAGCAGATACTCACAAGTAATATGCTGATATATCCCACGTATGGCAAGAACCTAGAGGCAAAAGGGCAATAATGAGCATTACAATTTGATACATACGACGTCTATAATGAATAATAATGGTGGATTGAAACACTCACCCTCGGACTTTGCCGGAAATGTGCTTTCGCTGTATGTACTCGAGGCCATTGTACAGCCCGATATCGTCTATCGCGTCGTTGTCGCCTCTCGTGAGGAGCAATTGGTCGGCAGCGGGGATGTACCAAAAGAAGCTATATATGCGAGTAACCCACAAGTACCTTGCTTAGCCAATAGCCAATTTCAAGGCAATCGCAGAATGAAAATGAAAATGGGCTTAAAAACCCACTTGAGGGTGGAGGCGTCTCGTTGAGAGAGCCCGGCCTCGGCTGGATGTCGCGCGCCTCGAGCACGCGATGGACGATGGGGTAGTCCGCTCCAGGAATTTTGTTGACGACAATGTCTCCCGCGGAATACTGTTCGTGCGTGTAGTTGGTGAGGACCAGAATATTGCCGCGGGCCAAAGCCGGTTCCATGGATTTGCTATGGATATGGGTGGCGCGAAGGCATCAGTGCTAGTATTCAGCGTCTCATGATCACCAACAAATGTGATTCAGGATTCGGTCCAATTAGAAATTAGAAATTACTTCTGGACTACTACAACTGGTGACTCCGGGCTGCACAAAAGCCCTAGCGTTTGATACATCGCAAGGCCCGAGCTGAGCACAAGCACAAGTAGAAGTGTTTGTAAGAAACACTGTATGGGCATTATGCGGACCACCGTGCGGAATAAGATTAATGCATACAGACCTGACGGAGCCCAAATTTGCATAAAGAACGAGATATATCATATGGCGTGATGAGACGAGTGCGCTGGTAAGTAGTGGCTTCAGATTGGCATTTAGTGGATGTGACACGTCATTAATTCATTGGCAGGAACATTCAACATAGACATCAGTAAGTATGGCAGCGTGGCCATGACATTCCGGGTTGCTGCTCTGAGTTTTAGTTTTAGATCATGCAGATGTGACTTTCATGATAGGCATGCCCGCGCCAGTTGTCGCAGTGTCGGGAGGAGAAGGTAAGACAGACATCATGGTGGCAAGTGGCCATGGCAGGAGTGTCCGAATAAGTCCTGCCAGTGATGCTTTCCGAGTCAACTGGAGTCAATTTCGCTACTTGTTCAAGCTCGCTAAGCACTTCTCGACAGTGTCGAGAGCCAGTGAGTTGCTGTAAATGGAGTGAATGGATATTGATCTCGGATTTTGCTAGGATAATGTGATATCGAGCAAGACGATAGGTATCAGGAAAGGTGGCGGTTCGAAGCAAGCCTGAGCCGCGGAGGAGTATATACCAGAGTAGTATAAGTGGGACTCACCTAATAATGCCGAGTTATACTGGATCGCGTTTGCCAGTATAACTCGGTTGTTTTCCGGCGCCGAGGTCTCGCCACGATCCAGGACCCCGTCCAACCCAGTGGCCCCGATTAAGCCATTTGCCTGGCACACAGATGAAATAAATCTAACCTACCCCCTCCCCCTCCAGCAATAGATATCCCTGTCCTAACCTCTAATCCCTAACCTCTAACCCAAACCTCTAACCCAAACCACTAACCCAAACCTCTAACCACTAACCTAACAGCCTCGCTAACGCTCGGCGGGGGTATGGGGTCCTCAATGTGGCGCGGACCTCGGCGCTGGAAAACAACCGAGTTATACTGGCAAACACGATCCAGTATAACTCGGCATTATTAGGTGAGTCCCACTTATACTACTTTGGTCATCCCTCGCCGCGGAGCTCAAAATATGTACCGGAACTGGCCGGTGCAAATTGGAAATGTGCCTGGAAGCCTCGACGACCTCTGACATCGCCCTTTGCTTAACCTCAGCAGTTCGTCAACCGCTATTCGTATCGTGTCGTGTGCTAACGTTGGGGGCCTGGATGAAGCTTTGTTACTCCTAGAGGGAACCATCCTCCCCTGAAAGTCTATATAACGTACGCATAGTCATTCCTCTGTTTCATTAGTCTCAACGAGCTGACTGCACCACTAGTACTATCAGAACGCGATGAACATCCCAGTAGAAGATCAGCTGCATGGGCTTCGTGCCTCCTGGAGAACCTCGACGTCGATGTTCCGGCGCGGCTCGTGAAGGTGCCAGTACTGGTGGCGAGATCGCTGACTTGGCTTACAGCCCACCCACATGCGATGGATGATGTACATACGCTTCCCAAGTGCGTGCGTCCTCCAAGTGCGACATTATCCATGCTGATCATAGGCTCAGTCGTACAGCGGCGAGCAACGTCGGAAGCCCGTTGTCATATTCCCGTGTTCAACACCCTCAATCTTCTCCCTGTATCTGCACCTAGCATCTCCGCCATAGCTTCGAGGTTGTGCGCGTACTACAAGCGCCAAAGCCTCCACCTCCAAGCCCACGCGGAATCACGAACAACCGCACCCACATCGTCTCGTCTGGCTCTCCTGACTCCTACGCCCATATCGTCTCTCCTCTTTCTATCCCCTCGAATTCGCGCTCGGTTGCATGCGCGCCACCGGGTTCTCGTACAGACGGAGGCTTGGCACGACCAGAATCATGAAGAGTGCGAATCACAGGCCGGCGGAAGAGACTTCGTGGTGCTAGCGATGAGTGCCACAGGTCCGGGCACGCGCATGCGCATTGTGAAGATCGTGCAGATAAAGATGCTACTCGGCGGGAAAGCGGGTGCCTAGGCTGCAGTGCATTGCATGGGCGCGAGGAAGGCCACCAGTGTTCTCGAGTCTCGACACGAATGCTATTGGTGATAGGCGAGCACGGTCATGTCGTTTCCCCCCCCCCCCCCTGTCGATTGGCACCGCGCCGCGATTGGGACGGCGCTCCCACAACCGCAGAGCTTCAAGTTACACGCGGCATCCTCTTGACTCCTCCTCGAGGGCGTAGAGGTGGTGGAGTTAAACCCACCATTGGATGGACTCCCCACTTCGAAGTTCAGCACATGGAATCAGGATTCAGGACACCCCACCCTCAAACTCGGGCCGTCTGTCTCAACCCCCACGCCATCTATCTACCCAAACATCGACCTCCACTTCGTACTCCGCGTTCTGGAGCCTTGATCCGGGACACCGGGACAGAGCGGGATGGACCAGCTGCAGGGCGCGAGCGCGGGTCCGGGTGGGGTGGTCGTGAGGAGAGCGCGGGAGACGGCGGGGCCAAGTCTGGGCTTGGGGTTGGGTTTGGCGAGGGGGGATGTAGATTTACGCCGGAGCTGTGGCTCAAACTTCATCTACGAAGCAGGCCCAAGCATCCGGACGCGTCTTGGGGAGTGCCAGCTCCCAGCCGGACCACTTCCGTTTCAACTTTCGATTTCTCATCCAGGATCTACCGCATGGCCTTTAACATTATGCGTCCCCAAGACCCAGACATCAGCTGCCTGGGGAGTATGAGCAGAGAGCCGGCTTTCTTTGGCAGCTGCGTGCCTTCGCTGCATACAACAAATAGTGGTGGTAGCGGGACGTGGGGAACGGGGAGGAAGATACTGACCCCTCAGTTCTGTGATGGTGTGTGGGCATTGTATTGTGCTCCGACATCTTGGTTTGGATTCTGATCTCCTACATCTAGCCACCTCTGGGGCCGCGACGCCAACACTGCGGTTCGTTCAAACTGCAGGCGGATGGAATCAGTAACCAAAGGCTTCCGTTAGAAGCAGAAGCAGCGACTGGGTGGGAATGGGGGTGAAAGCGAAACCAGAGGAAGGGGGGGAGGCATGAGAAGCAACATCGCGTCGAGAAGAAGACAAAGGGGACAGCATCCGTGCTCCTTGATCCAGCTTCCGTCTCCCCGCTCTAACTTTAAATCTCTTATCTAAGATATACAACCCACGCCCACCTGTTTCCCCAAGAGTGCCGTAGTTGGGGTGGATAAGTGGTGGATATCAGTGGATATTAGCGGCGAGATCCGGCTGTATTTGCTGATGTCCTGCCTTTGGATATTCAGTTAGAGAATATATAGAAGCAGGCAATAGTGATAGGAGGTGGAGAAGGGAGCGGCTTCTACCTATTACCCCGCTTGCCCACAACGTGAGCCTCGCGTAGTGGCAAGTAGAACTTGACGTGGGAAGTAGGGGAGTGGAACACATGCCTGCTCGCGTCAACAGTGGTTGGCTGCATTTATGATATCTACGTGTCGACTAACCGCTGGGGGAGTCGAAAACGGTGCATGGCGTATGTGGGTTGACAGGGGTTGACTCTGTTGACAGTTGACGAATACATGGTCAGATGCACAGGCGCAGTCGCGATGGCAGATAGTAGGCTTGACCAGGGTTTAACTTGGGGGGTTAGGACGGATGCAGATTCTCCATCATCAAGCCTAAGGGGTCGTCGTCGCCAAGCTGACAAGTTTTTCATTCAATCCCCAGCCCGGAACTCTATTTCAGTATTCAGCGCTGATGTTCAGAAGCATATCTAGATCTTCAATACATTCACATCTATTTCTCGGACAGCGCCACCATCAAGATG
>KV417744.1:35584-77564 GCA_001630335.1 Athelia psychrophila
AAGTGTTTGTCCAGGGCGGGACCGTGGCGGCTGCGCGGGAGGCAGCTGAGGACGGCGCGTCCGCGCTGGTTGCGCAGGGCGTGGATGCGGGGGGGCACCAATGGGCGCAGGGGGCGGGAATCGTGAGTTTGGTGCCGGAGGTTAAGGATATGCTGGCGCGGGAATTTTCTGGGAAGGAAATTCCGATTCTTGCTGCGGGGGGGATTATGGATGGGAGGGGGGTGGCGGCTGCGTTGGTGCTCGGTGCGTCGTGGTGGCGCTCGGTGTTCGTGCGTGATGCGTATGACTGACTGGCCGGAATGACTCTAGGCGCTGATGGCGTGGTGATGGGAACTCGAGTATGTGCTTGCACTACGAGTCCAAGTATTTGCTTACACAAAGAAACAGTTTTTAGCGACCGAAGAAACTCCCACACCAGCCGCAACGAAAGAGAGATACGTGGCTTCCTCTGACGGGGGCGTCTCCACCATCAAGTAAGTTCGTTTCCTTATTCCCAAAATCTTTGTAACTAGAACGTACTATTCTAACACGCCCTGTACAATTTTAATAATTGCAGATCCACGGTACACGACGACATCCAAGGGACAGGATTCTGGCCTCCAGTATACAACGGCCGCGCCATTATCGGAGCCAGCTATCAAGACTTCGTCAATGGCGTCTCCATTGAAGATAATATCGCAAAGCACAACAATGCGGGTGAAGGTGATCTGTCGCGGAAGATCCTTTGGGCGTAAGTGTAACTTTATTTAATGTCTAATGGGCGATGGCTCTTCCCGTGCGGGCCTAATGCTGACTGCCCTCGACGTTTTGGCTATGGATACAGTGGATCTGGAGTCGGACTCATCCGGTCTGTACTATCGACGAAAGATGTGATTGTCCAGTCGCAGAAGGAGGCAAAGGAGATACTTGGGCGGGTCAACAGGGTCCTGCTCTAAATCTGATCTTGTTGTTGAATTTGAATTCCTCGAGGGATAACGGAAGATGTTGCAGCAATGTTGATATCGCCAGACGGCTTGAGAATCGGACATCACCCCAAACTCTGAGCAAAGTCGAATACTGCTCCGGAACTCAGCACAGTGAAAGAATTGCTACGGATCCGGTCAAGATTTAACTTGAAGCGGGGGATGGAGCGTGATATCGATTATCATTCCAGCAGTCCCAACAGCGCAAGCCCGCCAATCACCGCATATTTCAACCTCGGTCCGTCGTTCTGCGCGCAAGAGGCCCATCAGAACACTCTCATCGGAAAGAATCAATAGCAGATACTCACAAGCAATATGCTGATATATCCCACGTATGGCAAGAACCTAGAGGGAGAAGGCAACAGTGAGTATTACGACTTTATCATGAATGATGATGGATTTAAACACTCACCCTCTGACTTTACCAACAATGTGCTTTCGTTGTATGTATTCGGGGCCATTGTAGAGCCCGATATCGTCTATCGGGTTGTTATCACCTTTTGTGAGGAGCAGTTGGTCGGCAGCGGGGATGTACCCAAAGAAGCTACATATGCAGGTAACACATAAGTACCCTGCTTGGCCAATAGCCAATTTCAAGGCAATCGCAGAATGACAAGGAAAAAGAACTTGAACCCACTTTGCGGGTGAATGCGCCTCATCGAGAGAGCCCAGCCTCGGCTGGATATCGCGCGCCTCGAGCACGCGATGGACGATAGGGTAGTCCGCTCCGGGGATTTTGTAGACGACGATATCTCCCGTGGAATACGGTTCATGCGCGTAGTTGGTGAGGACTAGGATATCGCCGCGGGCAAAAGCCGGTTCCATGGATTCACTGTGGATATGGATGGCGCGAAGTCAGTACTCTGCGTTTGATAATCACCAGCAGACGTGATTCGGGACTTGGTCCATTTTGAATGAAAGGAATCAAGAATCTACCTCAGGACCACTACAACTGGTGAATCCGTGTTACACAAAAGCCCTAGCGTTTGATACATAGCGAGGCCCGAGCTGAGCACCTGCACAATCAGAAGGGCTTGCAAGAGAAACTGTATAGGTATATGCGCTTGTTTAGATTATAATATCATGCGGGCCGGCGTGCGGAATGATATCGATTAATGCACACGGACCTGACGGAGCCCAAATTTGCGTAAGGAGCAAAATATATCATATGGCATGGTGAGACGAATGCGTTGGTTCGAGGGATGAAGATTCCGCTGGTAAGTGACTTTAGATTGCCATTTAGTATGTGACACGTCACTGCATATGACAGTGTGGCCATGACGCTCCGAGTTGCTGCAGGACCCCTGATTATAGGTCAGAATGTATGTTCCTTCAAGCATGGGTGCGGACATTACCAGACATTACCATTTGCGATTTTCCGAATTTCCAAATCCCCTGGGAGTAGTGAAATACGTGGCTGTGGAGGACTGCTATGCTAAAGCGTGTCTTTAAGATATAAATATTCGCCACCTGGTTGAAACTTGAGGGTAAGAGTTGATAATATTATGGATCATTGGTGAGAACCTGTCGTACATTGGTGTCATCTCATCATCGTGGGCAGCCACCATGCAGACGCCCCTGTATGCCCTCCGCCGGACATGTCAGCCTTTTGTCCAGTCCCTGGAAGTTAGAACAGGTGATTTGGGTCTATTTGGGTGATTTTTGTCCGGTGAACATACAATATGGGGCATAATCAGGCATCCTGTGCTGCTGTTAGTTGCAGATCATGCATGTGGGTGTGACTTTAACGATAGGCATGCCGCGCGCCAGTTGCCCCGCAGTATTGAGAGGAGAGGGCAAGACAGGTGTCATGATTCATGGTGGCAAGTGGAAGGAGCGCCCAAATAATTCCTAATTCCTTGCTAAACACTTCTTGAAAGTGTCGAGAGTCAGTATAAAGGTTTGGCTACTGTGAAGGGATATTGATCTCAGATTGTTCTCGGACTATGTACGAGCAACATGATAGATATCAGGAAAGGTGGCGGTTCGAAGCAAGCCTGAGCCGCAGAGCTTGAAGTATGTACACTGGCCGCCGGTGTGATTAAATTGTTAATTTGCCCGTCAGGGTATCATTTCCACCCCTTGATCAAAGCTTGATCTCACCTGATGCCCAGACCCGCGCGGAAGCCCGCACACGACTCTAACAGCTTGCTTTGCAGGATTCAGCCCCCTTGTTGTTCGGTTCCCAGTCCAAGCCACTGCTGGTCCATGGAGTCAACACCGCTGCATCAATATGAAGCAACCGAACTTGAGAACCAGTACACATCCAGTGAACATGTATTTTGTCTTATAATTTACCCACCCCTAACGACATGATGAAACACGGAGTCTGCCCTTTCATGCCTCGCTGCTTGCCTTTGACTTCTATATCACTGTAGCCTCGTATCGCCCCGATCTTCTTGGCCCCTCCTTCTGCATGCCATCATGAGCTCCTCTGCGGTGCTTCTGCCCAACCCCTACACCCCGATGGCGTATCTTTCTCCTCTGGAGGGGCAAGTCCACCAAGTTTCGGGTGCGTCTTATAATATATATATTTGCGATCGACACTGAAATATGCACCCCAACTCACCTGCGGTCTCATAAATCCACAATCCACAGCATATGTCTACTTTGCCGCTATCGGGGTGCGCAAATCTTGCTTGTCTTTGTCTAGTTTTCTAGTCACTGAATGCGCAGCATGCATAGGCCTTGGCATGGGATTGGCTCATGTCCATGCCCGACGAGTACCGCATGCTATCCACAGGGAGGATGACTATCTCGAAGGCAGTATACATCTGTGCTCGGTGCGTGTCCCAGCTTTCATTCCCTCTAATTCAATCTTGATTGCCATTGTCCATCTATCAGGGTCTTCACTTTCGCCTTCTGTCTCTGCTCCGTCGTATTCCAAGGTATGCTCCTCGTAACCCCATCTGTTTCCTCTATCCGACTCAAGTCCCACCAGTTGCACCGGTTACCAACTGTGAAGCGCTGATGCATGCTACAACCACTCTTACCGTTCTATCCCTGAACGCCAACAATCTCCTCTTCTTCGTTCGCGTCCGCGCGGTGTATGGCAACTCGCGCAGGGTCTCTGCTTTTTTCGGGTTCTTGTACATGATTGTTTTGAGCGTGAGCATGTACATCCCGTTTTCCTTGAGCGCTACAGTGAGTGCCCCAAGTTCTATCGGACGAGCCAGCGTGTTGACGACTGACATGCACAGAACATCGGGCCGACTCAACTGTGCACGGAGATCAACGTCAAACCATGGGCCTCATCGTCGATGTTCTGCAATGCGGCGTACGACACGCTCGTCTTCCTCGCCATATCGTACCGCATCTCATCACAGTCCGTGGGCGGCGACGGCTGGCGCTCAAGGTTCCGATCCTTCTTCTACGGCGATGGCGCGCCGCGCATAGTGAAGGACCTCCTTCACAACGGCCAGCTGTGTTACTTGTGAGCTTCCCATCATATCGTTTTCGCCATCCTTATCCTTAACCTCTGCTTCGTTTCTTCGTCAGCGCAACGATAGTGCTGACCATCACCCAGATTGTCACGGCCCTCGGGACGCCATACGTGGTCATGCTCACCATCCCCACCATCGCGCTCGAGAACGCCATGACCTGTCGCGTGCACCGCGCCTGCGTTCTGGGCCTCATCAACGGCGGCGGCGGCGGTTCGAGCGCCTCGTCGCCGTTCGTGCTCACCACGGTCATGGGGGCGGACAGCATGGTCTTGAAAGAGCGCGAGAGCGACTTCAAGGGCGGATTTGAGCAGCAGGAGGGGCAGATCGAGTCAGCGTCCGACCGGGTATAGAATATATCCTCGCCCACGAAAAGTATTACCGTACTGCATTGGTACTGGACATGTATCAATATAACTTTAAGAACCGCTACTTCTCAGACAAGCTGATAGTGTTTGTACTCTGCCACTGAGTAGTGATTCTAGCTTCGACTTCCTTGGAGGATCATTCGGGTTATGTTCTGCACATACGCGATGTCTTGTGTTATTATTATCAATATTCACGACGTTCGACCTTCCTTGCGTCTCAGCTTTTGCGTCACGGTCTTGGGACTCTAGCACTGCCAGGGCCTGAGTTTGAAAAGAGCAAGTGAGCACGGGTGATTGGGCGTGCTTTCCATATCATTCGCGTTATTCCGACGCAATTGCGCGCACCAATATCGATTTCTTTTAAAATGATAAAAATGTTCAGCCTTTCTACAAGTTAGCAGTCACGCGCAGGCTATGGTGCGGGTTAACTCAAAGCCTGCCCCACCTCTTCGAACCATCTGGAGAAATTTCCAAGGGCAGGGCGTGCCGCCATGTAACGTTCCCATATTCTCCGCGCCTCCCGCCGGGCACCACTTCTCTGGGTCAAGATCACCGCAAAACGGTTGAGAATGTAATACACGATTGACGGTGGCAGGCTTAAGCTTGTCGGGGATGGTGGATCTGGTTTTGGTTCCTCGTCTGCAACGCTAGCTGAAGATATAAAGTCTCCTAATGACTGCACAAAAGCCCACTGATACGCGTCGTCGCTGTCGTAGGCCGGATGATACACCACGGTCGCGATGACTTCCATCGTGTTCCGGAGCACCTCCCCGCCTTCCGTGTGGGGCAGCATATCCACACGCTGGGACTCGGGCGCCGCAAGGCGTGCGCAAAAGTCTTTCAGTATCGACGTTCGACACAGCTGGAGCGTTTCGTGCTGTTCCCTGCTTGGTGGCTCATCTGCCTTCATTTGGCCGCCTGGGAAAGTGTGTATCCTGTCCAAAATGGTATATCCACCCAGGGCTCTAAGGGCCATAGTATTTTTTCTAATGTCCACATTGGACTGTACAGCCTCAATGGGCATGACCAGATCATTTGTCAATCTGTACTTCGCGATGGCAGATGAGCACCAGGCGTAATGCGCAATTACAGGATTTCGGTGAAGCGAAAGAAGAGGGAGGAAGGTAGCCGTCAATTGGTTGGCGCAATATCTCCAAGGCCGCCATGCGATTTTTTGCGTCGTGGAAAACGTTGCTCGTAATGATACCAAAACCATGGGATCAGCGGCCGGATCCCAGGGGGAGGATATTTCACTCGCCAGGCTTCCTTTGAGAAGATGCGATATGCGCTCGGGAAGATTGGAGCCAGGAGCAGAAAGCATCTGTTCTAGGACAGTCAGGGTGTAATAGTTCTCTACGAGAGCCGGTATGCTCTCTGCGAAGGGCGCGAAGTCGGCGTTCTCGGTGAGATTGTTGACGGTCCATTGTAGAGCGCGAGTGTCACGAACCAAGAGGGCTTCGGAGTATCTACGGGTGGCCTCCCTCTCGCGTATATCGTCTAACGTGCCATGGTGCATGTGGGCCCACTGCGACCAGCCTCCATGCGCCAACGAAGATAATTTCCTCACGGTCAATCTCAAAGCTTGCAAGCTGCGCCAACACGGAAAGGATAGTGGAGTACGATAAGGGCAGTCGAGGTAGAGCGCAGATACCAGAGTGGCGAGTAGATATGCGGATCCGACTGTGGCGACAGCGACGAGTATCACCAGGGCAATTGTGAGGTTGATGGGAAACATAAACTCCACGAGGCCTGCGAAAAAGAGGAAAACGGACGTGTGCAGCAGAGCTGGGATCGCTTCGACGATGAGAGGCACTTTGAATCTTTCAACCCCTTCGTACAAGTATGCGCGCACACGGGCGCGCTTCTCTGGGTCGGTCCGGCGCCTGACGCCGTAAAGATACTGACGCGCCCACTGCTGGACTAATGTCGCCATCAGCGCGCAAGTCAAGCTCAGTATGAGGCTGAGGAACCAGAAGGCATTGAGTGAGAGAGATGTACCGCTGGGGGTAAATGAGGCCGACTCTGCGCTATTATAAGGCAAGACCTCTCCTGTCCCGTTGGAGATGGATGCCAATTGCTGTGAAATCTGGACAAGAATCGCCGTTGTTGTAGCGGTTGCGTCTGGTTGCAGGGTCCCGTACCCAACAGTGATAAAAGCAGTGACCACCGCCGAAAATAGACCAGAGAATATTAGAATTCCATCCATATCACCCTTCCCTTTATCCAGATACGTTTAGCTACAGTATGCAAAAGAATCTGTGGAGCCATTGCACGTACAGCTTTCAACCAGGGTGCCATCTACTTTTGTCGCTTCGTTAACATATATTGACCATACTCTGTTTTCAGAGGACGTGAAGCCGCCTAGCAGAGTTGAGCAAATAGCAACTGCATAATCTGTGACTGGATGGCTCACGTGTACCTTCGTCCCCTTGGAATTGTTTCTGCCAAGCTCCCTCCAGCCCTTGCAAGCTCTCTGGGACCGATTCCGGATCCCCTGAGTTTGGCATACCTCGTCTAAGCAGTCAGCGAGAGCCTGAGTTGGTCTAAGTGGTCCGAAAAATGCAAAGACTGTTGCGGATATGGGTCTGGGATCAAGAGAGCAGAGTTTGATAAATACACCCCAAGAAGATAGTAATATAGGCCCGGGATGTGGTGCTGCGACTACTTTGACTGTGTGTGTGTACTGACGAAGAGTACGATAAAGCAGATGCAAAAGCGATGGCAAGTCTATTACTAGCACCGAGGCGCATTCGAATATCGATATCGGCCGCAGAGCCTCCGGCTCTTTCTCTACCTCCATGATCACGAACAAAGAACATATATCTCCCATCAACTAAGTGTGAAGATGTTGAAGTATCTTTCTGAGGAGCTTTGTATTTTCACTTTACCAGCCGGCAGCGATCCTATTTCTCGTTCTTGGCAAGCCCTCCAGCAGAATTTGGGTTGATACACTCATTGATACAGAAAATATTATACGGGGTAAGTATATAGCTAATTCTTCTTTTCTGATAAAATTACGATTCTAGCGGTCACTTTACTTCTGATTCATCAACTTGTCAAGGCCCAAACCCTTGTAGATGGCCGACAGGCCCTAAATGACAAGGCATTAGGCGTGAGTACTCCAGACCACCGACTAGACTACATACCGTTGCGCCAACGATTCCTTTCAGGAACCCGTCCAGCCCAAGGCCACTCAGCTGCGCGATGAAATGATTAAACCAGGTGGCACTAGCGAACAGGGGCCAAACTTACTAGACTTCCAAGGAGGTTGAGAACGCCTGCCAAAAGCAAGCCCACGCCTCCTACAATCTGAGTAATGGGCTGACCGAGAGCGTCCAGCAATGGGCCGAGATCCTTCTTTGCTTTCGGGAACGCTTCCAGCTTATCTTTTGCCCAGTCAATGGTTCCTTGAACCTCTTCGATAAACTGGCCACACCTTATCAGTTTCATCTTATGGGACAGGCTCGCGCTACCTCACAATTTTCAGTGCCTCAGCAAGACGCTGTTCTTCCGGAGTGGCTTTATGCTCTAACTGGTTTCTTTTCGCTTGGTTAGTGAGCTTGTTGTCGTGGTCGATCCCTTTGATGGCGCCGTTCGTCTCGTTCAAGACCTTCTCGACCTGCTCTATAAGCGGCCGCACCTTCTCGGTAAGTTCGTTGTCGTCTCGATCTTCCTCTTTGCGCGCCAGCATGTTCTCGATGTTCTGCTCGACAGCTCAGTATGCGTTTGTCAGTGGAACGGCAAGCAGGACGCACCGAGCGAATCATCTTGACAGTTGGGATCACCTGCTCATTAGCATTCTCGATGATCTGGGCAAGTCGGATGGCGAGCTCCTTCTCCCTCTTCTGTGCCTCGGGCGAGCGCTCATCCAGGTCGGACGCTGATGTGGTACTGGGGGCTTGAGGGTTCTTGTCTGTGTCGGCCATGTTTCAAAAATAGAAGGTGCACAAGTTCAAAATACAGGTTTCGAGAGTTAACACAGTGGTGCGAGAGTGGGATGAAGTTTGGAGGTGCATTTTCTCGCTTGGGGTGGTTATAAAGCTCTGGGTAACAGCTCACAGAACCCAGACCCGGTAGCTCCATCGTCATGTCCCACATCAACAAGGATGCATCTACGTATGTGGCATCACGATGATGCAGGTTTGGAGCGGACAAGACGGCAGAACTAGTATGCATATGCCCACAATTGTGCCTTGACAGGTTGGGCGCATGGTCCACGGGGGTCGAAGGGACCATTGGATCCACGCCGATGACTTGTAACTTTAAACTTCTCAATAGGATCGAATTAGATCACCTCTTAGAAGTGGAGGTTAACGATCGCGAGCACATAAGTAGCAGTGGTGGTCCATTTTGATTTCATTGGGAATTTGACAAAGTAATACATGAGTGCACGTCATCGGGCACTATAGAAAGTGACCAGGTGCTGCAGCAGTTACTCGATACACAAGGTAATAAACAGAAAATATAAAATTGCATACACGTGCACGACATCTAAACATCCACCTCGCCTGGAGGCCCGATAGTGTACAAAGCTGCCATGTCAGCTTCGCTCATTCGGACCGGAGCTGCAGATCTCAAACCTCGCGGATAAGATGCATATCCAGCTTGACCGCGAGCTTTTGAAAGTATCACTTCGTCCTCCTCAGGAGTGCGAGAAAGAGACTCGCGCGTGCCAACAAGGGACACGGGAGGAGATGATTCCCTGCCCGGTAGGCGCAGTCTCTTTTTTGTGGAAACCTCGCGCCCATCGGCGTCACATTGGGGCTCCGAATCTTCTTCCTCGTCCAGCTCCTCGGATGTCCGCTTCCTAAGTCGTGTCGGTAACTCGATCGGGGAATCCAGCACGTAATCCTCTTCTCGTCTTAACCGCTTGGTCAAGCTTCCGCTGCGCCGCCGGTTAAGGGGATATCGGCCATCGTCTTCGCTTTCGCCTGCGTCCACGTCATACGAACGCTTGCGAGATGTGACCAAGGGGCTCTCCGTTTCTCGATCATCCTCTTCCTCCACGGTCTCGTCATCCTGTAAGGTTCCTCGTAACTCGT
The DNA here is from genome assembly GCA_001630335.1 of Athelia psychrophila. Lineage (NCBI taxonomy): Eukaryota > Fungi > Basidiomycota > Agaricomycetes > Atheliales > Atheliaceae > Athelia > Athelia psychrophila. The sequence goes on from KV417744.1 coordinate 45,397, forward strand.
CATCAGTGGACTCTTCCTCTTCCTCTGGAATCGCCAATACAACAGCCTTTGGAGGTATGGGCGCTTGCTGCGTTTCGTGTGATGGAACCACTTGGGAAGGCACTACACTGCCCACAGCAGCGTTTGCAGTGCAAGCGGCGCGCTCGCAGATTGAGCACCGGCAGTGGTACAAACGAGCACAAGCTTCTCGCCACACCTGATTGGCCCATCAGCCAAAGGGAGAAGGAGGAAGTACGTGGGCACTTACCGTCTTGAAAGCATCTTGACTATACTGAGGCATGTGGGTAGTGGTCACAGGGACGTAGGGAACGGGGTGTAAAAGGACAGGGGACTCCAGAACGGGAGAAATGGGAATGATGACGTTTGAAGAGGCTCTGCTATCGGTGGGCGAATCGGCTTCTTTCTTGGAGTCACGGCCATCGGCACTGGCCGGTGGTGAAGGGGTTGTCTGTAATGTCGTGGTCGATAGCACAGGGCTGGTTTCATGAGATCCGCTGCTCTTGGAAGACAACGAAGACCTGTCGTCCTCAGTCGTAGCTCGCTCGCGGTCCCGGTCCCGGGCCCCGTTCGCTCTTCGCTCCAGCCAGTCAATCCCGTTATACCAGGATGCTTCGTCGGCTAGTTCTTTCACTACATCCTCCAGACTCATTTTCGTGGCCCTCATCGCGGGATCCACTCCATCCGCCGCGCATTCGATGACCAGCCGCCGGACAATGTTGTTCATCGCAGGCAATAAGATCAACCTGATCTGCTTCTGGTATGCCACGAAAGCCTGCTCGCATAGTTGAAACGAGGGTGGGACGGGCGCGTTGACCGTCTTTGGCCGCGGATGCTCGGCGAGATTGCCGTTCTCTCCGTCCAGCATAGCCCCCTCGTATGTCGCGTCAAGGTTCCAAGGCGTGGGGTGAACAGCTTTGACGGCCAGGGGTAAGCCGGGAACGCTGTTGTGATACCAATGATCGGCTGGGCTGGTCCAGAAACCATCCAAGATTCGGTTCCGTGCCCAATCGCATAGAGCAAGATCCCTAACGCCGCCTGACTCCTCTGTCATGCTGAGCAGTTCTGGGTCGTCCTCTTCATCGGCATCGCTGAGTTCATCTTCGCTTAGGTACCCTGTCTCCTCCCGGTTTTGGTACCGAGCCGAGGCCATGGCCTGCTCCAGCATGTCCCCCAACTTGGTGTTACGGCGTAGCCAATGCTTATCCATAGCGACATTAATCACGTCTTGAATTGCACCTTCCCCCAAGTCTATGAAGGATTCGATGGTCTGTCGTGTTTCCCAGTCAGCACTGTTCCATTGTGCTCCACCAAGGGCCTCTCGCTCCGTTGGGTTGCTAGAGACTCGTCTCCAGAGCCATTCTTCTCGGCAGGTGCGACATGTAGTGAAGATACCGGGCCAAGTGTCGACATCGTCGTTCTCTACACAGCATACGGCATTGAAATCTGACTCGTGCTCCATGGGCGGTGCCTCCCTCAAACAAACCCCGCAAAACGACTCTTTGCGGTGGTCCTTGCAGACGAGGATGTTCTGAAGATACATGTTCCCCGTGGGTCTTTTCGCAGTGCCCAGCCCAGTAATGCGCGTGGGGTCGTTGATTCGGCAGACACAGCACGAACAATTGGTCATATTGCGGAAGTGTCGATATGGAGTGACGCGAACAGTCATGGTAGCTGCTGAGCCGGCGGAGAGTTGGGCCTGGTGAACGCCCAAATTCGCGAGCTTGCCCTGTGGGTCAATGACCGAACACGCTTGGTGCCAAAAGAGATGCTTCTCGACTGAAACACAGTGGGGGCAGTTGAGATAAGATACTGCGCGCAGATACAAGCGTACGCACGAGCAACCCCCCATGATGGCGTTATGCACATCAATCTTTCAATTTCAATGGCATCGCGCAGAACGGTGAAAACCAATCGCGGATGCCACATCTCCCTCGCTTCCCATGTGCGTGGCACATACGCCAGTGAACATACATCCAGGATATAGTGTTTTGTTACAAGTCTACATGATTACGTTCAATATCTCTGCAACTATCACAGTGGCGTAAAGCAGTCAACGTACCTGATTATTTCGGCTGGTAATTGGGCCCAAGACCTGTGGGTGATTTTTCCTTTGTAGATCGTATGCGAGTTTTCTTGAACGGGCGACAAGGATGAAAGGACGCTGCTCACTCCCGGAGATATCATCGAGGCCATAGTCAAAAGCAGTAGAAACGTCACCAAAGGCACTCGCACTGCACAACAGGGGGAGTGACTGTTCGCGATGTCACGATTCGGATCGGTTGACTGGGGGCTGTGGGAACAATCATGCGCAAACAAAATGTGGCGCGCCTTCATTATGGACCTTTATGGACCCCCTTTTGTTAACAAGGAGGAAAGCAAGCTAACGCCGTGGCATGAGAAACTGGTATGGCACATCGTACTTGTACGGCCGGACAAGTTCAAATACGGTTAACCTATCAGGAAGTTCGAAGGTTTGAAGTTGATATGGACTGCAGTGAAAATTGTGCGAAAAGAAACAAAAACCAAAATGAAGTAACAATACTGTACTAAGTAATACGACCTTAAGTTCAGGCCGATTTCGTGTGACCTCGGCCGCTGACACGTCCAGAGGTTCAGATTAGGCGGTGACATGGGACGAACTTCGAATAGGTTCAAATTCAGGCCCAAAATCTCAATCCCTGTTGGGTGGCTCAGGCGAGGCTCGGGCAAAAATCTGTCCCAGAAGATGTTCAAGGCCCAGATTTTCGCGTGATAGTCACGCAAAACAGGCTCAGTTTAGAGGGCCTTGGGACATGTGACGAACTTAAGGTCGTATTCGTACAGTATGAGCAGCAGGGCAACAGGAGGGCGTATATAGAATTATTCTCGAGTGAGTAGGAGTGTCAGCATGACCCAAATAAGATTAACACCGTAGCAGCGACCCCAGGCAGCCAACTTGAATTGTAAGACCAGTTACAGTACCCAAAACGAATCGGGCACCCATAAAACCTTCAATCGTTTGCATCTTCGAGGCCGAACTATGGGCCGCCTCCCCCGCATACAAGCGACCCATCTCAACGGGCGTTATTGGACTGGGGCTTGTTGCTGCCTTGTGAAAGCCAAGAGATCCAGGGATACTAAAGTCCACTCATCTGCATGGCAGATGTAATCTCTTTCTGTTTTGTGACCCCCCCAGTACATTGCAGGATGTCACTCTTCGATGAGGTTCGCGAGCGTCTGGAAGCGGCCGTACATATGTGTGGCAATGAGAGTCGTGATAGAAGCGAGCAATGAGCGCAATGCTTAGATACTATGTCTCCATGTCTGCAAATAAAAGGCGAAATTAGATATTGAGTCAGGGCAGCATCGGAACGGACAATGAATTGCCCGTGTACAATATGCCTGAACGACGAGTTGAACTAAGGGGCCGCCATTATCTATTGAGAGAATTCCAATGAGGCCGAAGGAGAGACTAAACATCCAACCTACATGGCAGACATCCCAATGTTAATAGACGGATAATATATGGCACCGTCACTTACGCAAGAAGAGTACTTTTCTTTAGCTGCCCAACGCCGCGGATGATCGATGATCCAAGAGCGCTACTCCCTTTCCACTCGTCCTCCTCCAGATATTTTCATCGCGCGTTGTATTGATTATTTCCTTACAGCGATGTAGTCCCAGTGTCGTACTAATTTTCACCAGGATGAATGCGAGCAACAACGCAGGCCAAGCTGGTCAAGGGAAGCTCGTCGCTTGACTGTTATCGTCAGAGCCTCCCTAGAACTCGACAGCGAATTCCTGCGTTTATCCCAGGGGGGAAGGCCCACGAACTCCCTGCCAATGAAAACCATTGCTGTCTACGTCCAAAGTGTCCGACTTGAGTTTATATGCCCAGTCCCAGGCGTGGACGCGTAGGGTGGAGACGATGCAACCCCAGATGGCATAAACAGGTACCAAGCACCACGTCACCGCGATTCAATTTTTGATAGTTGGATGTGCACTCCAAGCGGATGGCTGACGCGTCAATGGATCCAGGGGGCCAGGGGACGATTGCCTTTGCAACATGTTATGCATGTATCGCTCCGAGCGTCGATTGATGCGACCGTGGTCAACCTGCTGACTCGTCGTGGCTAGTGCTCCTGCGATGTCCATTAGATACGGGAAGCGGTATATGGCACAGAGCACAATAATACCCTGTAGTAGAAGGGATAAACCCAACGCAATAGTAGGTGGCGCGCTGAACCAAGCTTGATATTTTATGGTATCATTCCCACTTCGTATCCCATGATCAGTGCACTCGATGCATAGGACACCGGCATCAGCAGTGCCATCAGCGCCATCATCAGCCGGCCATTTGGGCCGGCCCAACCTTGCTTTTGTCCGCCGTGACTAACCGCGAGTTAGTGTTGAAGTCGAAGGGACCCTCTGCAATGAGATTAGATCTGAGAGCGGTGGAATGAACGAAGCCGATGGCCTCAGTGCATAGTGGCGAGGATGGAGAGAGCACTAAGCTGATCGTAGAGACCGTTGCAGTGCGTGTGGAGGATGATAGAACAGCAATGACGCCGTGTATGTTGGCGAGCTGTGGGTTGGAATCCGGATTCTCGCGAATTCTCGGAGCCGTTTAGTGAGTCATTTTAGATGCAGTGTGCATCAATATAGCAAGATAGCCTTCGCCGACAATGCGAAGCAATGCGTACACCATAGTCACAGTGATGCCTGTAAGCCTCCTTGCGCTTATACGGCCCGGCGAATGCTGTTGCAAGGGCTGAGGGAGATATGAATCTCGCTCAGCGTCACGACCATATGCCAACCCTCCCGACTTCTCTGCCAAGACATCACGCGCTCCAATCTGGCCCGAAATCGAGGAATGACCTGCATACCCCATAGAAGACCCTCTCTGTGGGCGCTCCGCCTGCTCTTCGATAGCATCTCCATTAGGCTGAATTTTGAATTAAGGTGGCTAAATGAAATGCGGGGTCAAGTCTCGACTTGAATATTTTGATCTCGTTAGGGCGAACCTTCGTGTCTTTGACTAAGATGGCGTTGATTGGCTCAAAAGAGAAATATCGTCTGCGTCCGCACCTCCAGCTCGTTGCCGGGGGTCGCTTTCTTGTTTCCAAATCCTTGAGCCCCGGCGTCGCCCATGTGCTGTAGACAGACAAAGTAAAGAGCTGGGCCAACCGCCAGGTTCACATCGACATCGGGCACTCTCCGGTACCGTCGACTATTCAACCCCCACAAAGGATACAAGGTACCAGGTAGGCAGTATGAAATAGCACATAGCCGTAGACGCTGTCGGTGTTTGGCTTTTGCAGGCACAATTTCATCCCTTCTGCAATATATTCAAGATGCACGAGGGGTAGTGCTCGTGGGAGATTCGCTTGGATAACGCGTCATCGTATATACCAGAGATAAGTCTGGGCCCGTAAGAGGCCGCCAGTGCAAGAAGTTCCCTCTGTTATCGGAGATTGCCAGTCGCAATGTCCAGGTTCGAGGAGCTTTGATGGCATGCACCGTGCACCCGTGGCGTTGAAGTTGTATAGGTTCTTTGAATCTTGAAGGACTGCGGGGGGAGCCTCGTAGGCTGCGGAAACGATTGTCGAGGAACTCAACCATCATGCCGCAGATACATTTTGAGGGGGCACATCCGCCATATCATATAGAAGTGCAGCCCAGCTTTTCCTTTTGGGCACTCTAGCGCCGCGACCGTGGTGGTAGTAGGCCCTGGAAATGGAGGATATGACTGCGTTCCACAGCTTTTCGCGTCTCATGACCGTTCTAGCCAATCGCTGAATCAGACAGCGCTGCTGATCACCAGATGAAGTAGAACGTACCAAGTTGTGGACCAAGCCGATCTCAAATGGTATATAGATACATGCCCCCGGGCCTTGTCAATTCGGCCTACTCGAAATCCGGAACTATGCACGACCGTGCTGCTATAAACTGTACAGTGAGCTGCTCGACTAGAGCAGACAAAAAGCACGCAAAAGAGAGATATTACAAACCAGGCGGACTGTTACGTGATTGTTTGGTTTAGCGGCTGCTGCCAAACATGTCCATATAAGGAGCGAAACGGCTGGAATTTTTTTGCATCGCTCTGGTGCCCGCGTTGACTGACGCAAACTCTTTGTAGTTTGTAGTCACGAGCGGTGCTGTTATCTTGGATATCTGAGAGGAGGTGCTGATCGCAGCGTGTAGATCTGCTGACATACTAGCTAGGTATTGGTAACACGTCCGCAATTATTGGGCATGGAAAACACATGAAGACCGCTGTCATGATAATCACGGGCTTCCTTTTGCAATGTGGTTTGCGCACGTTGTGGGCCGAGTTGCATAATGATGGCCTAGAGAAACGTCGGATTAAAGGATCTAACGGGCATGGTAATGAGATCTTGATTTAATTTGCTTCCCGCGAACGTTACGATCAAACACTTCGGTGTTCATGTACGGGAGAGGGAGAGCCTTACGATACGGTTTCAACTTTAGTGAAGGGACGAGAAACGCTGCAACCACACTTGCGAGATAATCACCTAGTTAACCGAGAGCTGGAGGACCGGACCGTTAAATCTGTGCCAGAGATATGGATTCCGGTGCGAACTGTAGAGGCCGGGAAGCTGCTACTAGTGCTAGGAATTACGGCCTGGTATCACCTTTAGCCTCGTTCAGCAGGCACGGATCACAAGCACGCGGATGCCACCCGGCTCCCGCTCGGAAGCAGAAATAGCAGCATGCATGGCTACTTAGTAGTAGAGATTCAGAGCACACTCGAAAGAGACAACCAGTAGAGAAGACTTACCGACGAATCTTTCCATTGGATTTATAGATCTGATAGCAGGCAATGTAACACCACCCGAAAGAACACCATCAGAATACGCACAAGGTTTAGACTTACTACAAGAGCTTTTGGACCGAAATAAAATAATTAGTGTTTTCTTATCATCAAGTGCGCAGTGGGCGTCAGCTGCCGAACAAGCCCAAGTTTCAACGCCCCGTACCTACCTCGTTGCGGATTAATCACGCCTTGAAAGGACACGAGTTGATTTTTTAGGATTGGAATACCTACCGAAATCAGCATGGTGCGCTTGCCGACATGACACGGCGGTTGAACGTGGCAAGGCCATGGATGTTATATGTCCGTTTGTGATGAGATGTTCCGGCCAGAGGTTTTTCCATCGTCCGGGAGAGTGGCGCGACAAAGGCACGCTGCTGCGTGCTTCTTGGTAAAACGTCTCTTATAGCCTGTGGTTTGAGTGTATTTAGTGCGCAGGGAGAAACCGATGAAACGGAGCGGCCTACATCTCGGTTGTAAGTAGAACACCGATTTTACGATCCAGGCGAACGAAATCAATAAGTGACATACCAAAGGCCAGAGCTTTCTGGCTGGCACCAGGGCCTCAGAGTGTATGACATCGAAGCATTTGGCAACGGTGAGATATTTAGACCCCCTCCAGTATTTCATCGCTTCGTACTCTTCGTGAAGGGCATCCATTTTGATCTATAACTGTCAATCTGTACTGCAATCAATGGAAATGTACTCCTCTAGGCACTGCAACTGCTGACTCATTTGACCGAATGCGTGGGCGAGTGCAAACAAAACAAGATTTGTAATTGAGGAAGGACCCTAGAACGAGATCTTAAGGGTGCCCGCTGGTGCCCGTGCCTTGTGCTGAAAGTTGCGAGAGTCTAAATCACAGACCAGTAAGACGTGTCATAGCGGCGTAGTAGACGATCCGTCCGTCGGGGAGCCACTGATAGTCAGCACAGCAGACGTGCATGATACTTAAGTCGGCCGGATCTGGAGCGGCGTCGCAACAGTGGAGGTGGTGGACGTCCAAGACAGTGTAGATCTATAGACCAGCGCTTGTTCTTGGCCAGATTGCACGCTCCTCATTTCTGACTCCTTCTGGAGATTTAAGATGAACGTTTCAACTCTGCTTGTGGCTCTCTGCATGGCACAGATACATTTTAATCGGCAAGCTGATTGATGCTGTAAAAAGGAGATCCTCCGAGCGAGATGCCAGCCAACAGGACGCCATGTGTATCGGGGCTCCGAGCGATCAACGCGACATGGCTATATCTAGTCCAGCATTAGGCGACCGTATACCTCATTCAACTCACAATGAGCTTTGGTACCCCCACAACCGTCCCCGGCCATCCTTCCCCTTTCTTCGGTGTCGTTGACACGACTGAGAATGCTTTCCGTCTCGTCATCGCGGCTCGGAGGGGTTTAGTACCCAGGATTTCACAGCGTTTGAGACACGCAGAGCTGAAAGAAATGATTACGAATGGAGCTGTGTTTCTTTTCAGCGTGGAAGAGTCGGGGATGAAACGGTGGAGAGATGGCTTGTTCTGGTCACCATCGCGGATCGATGGTAATTTCCTTGTGAGTCTATCATCTATATTTATTGGAATTGGATCCTAAACTCTGCTTCCAGGTTTATAAAGAGATGAACCCAGTAGGAGAAGGTCGGTCCAGCCGAGAGGAGTGGCTTTCCAGCTCGGCGCAAGACCCCAACGGGGGGTTAAAGGCCGGCGGTCTTCACAAAAGGGTATGTAGCTATTTCTGTTTCCTACACACATCGGAATTGCTTATAGTATGACAAGACCATAACTGTCAAGATCGAAGGACATGAATTCCACGTCATCTCGTACTATCGTCCCGAGGATGTCGAATCAGGGCGACTGAATGTAATATCAAGCCGCCCCGACATCACGAATTTGGATTTGCCAGAAGATCTGTTCCGAACGGCAGATTATCGTGTCGCCCCTCAATTTTTCACTCATTCAGAGATGCGGTCTAGCCCTACGTAAGAATCTCAACGCCAGCGGTAGCCAATTAGCTAACATCGTCCTAGCAGCAACAGCTCCGGGCCATCCTCTTCATATGGAAACACGGGCTCCGAGCAGCTATCTCATCACAACGATACACCCCGGCTACCAGCACCCTCGCGTGTTGCGTCTGTGCACCAAGATTATACGCCCGGCTGCCATAGAGCCCCTCTTGACAATTCTGAGGTCAATTATGATGCATCAGGAGGCTCCCAGCGATCTTTAGGAGTCCCATACGATGATGCGCCCACTACAAATTGGTCGTTATACTCAAATTCCGAAGGAGCCTCCTCACGAGTCCGCGGGGATGTTGCGCAGTCCGTGCCTGACAGGACGCCTCGGTCCACGGCAATGATGCATGATCCTAACGCGTGGAGCTCTCAGTCGCATAGATCAGCCCAAGTAGGACCAGCCGCTGTCCAGTACTCGCAACGGAGTAGGCAGGCAGGCTCAAATGAGTATGCAGAAAGCGTACCATCGGTACCGCGCAGATTTACTGCCCCTCCGTCTAGCTACATGGAGTATGATGGGCAGGAGCAGTGGCAAGCACAAGATGATTCCTTCCAAGGAGGATCTTCTTCACTACCTTCGAGCATGGAAGCAACAGCGAACGCAACATACTACGCCACAAACTTCAACGGGAACCCTTCCATCGCAAGCAGTAACGCGCAGCCGATGCAGGCCCATTATCCAGAATTTTATACATATCCCGTCTCGCGTGGAGATAACGATGCATTTTCTCATAGCAGCGCTCCCTTTGCAGGCAGCAAGCTCGAGGAAGGTTGAGACTCCTGTTTACGTCCGATTGCTACATACGATGCCTGTTTTTATATCACCCCTACCGTCTATATTAAGTACTCCTTATATACAAGTCACAGGATCTTAATCTACTCGGTTTGTCCGCTGCGGCTGCAATTTGTAAGTCATATGAGAAGTTGATTTCTTCAACCATCTTTCTACTGATAGAAGTAATTGCTCTTAATCTGACGTATTTGAATAAGTATCGCGCAGCCTAGCCTGATCATTGAGGAGAAAGAAAGGAAGTTGAACGAGGATTAGATGAGGAAAGGTTCGCTACATTCCTGCCATCAAACCTTACGGCTAAAGATTCCCAACAAGTGCCCAACACCTTGCTATTCCTGGTTCAGCATGAAAGCGGATTTTATTGTCAGATTCTAGAGATTGAATGTGTCTCAGGACGGATACGGTGGCAATTATTCTAGGGCTGATGAGATAAGGTGGCGACAGCCCTGCTCCCCAAGTGATGGTGGCGCGAGCCGTTGGAACCGAATAGGGCACAGGTAGGGCACAGGTAGGGCACAGGGACGGAACGCGGAGAGTTCCTAGAGGACTCCTCCCTATTGTGCTAACTACGAGCCTAAAAATTACTTGACTTGGATTTGCACGAAATGCCAGGGGCAATTGAGCCTGCACCGAGACAAGATGCGCGCAACGGAGGGTCTGTCCACCAGGAATTTGTGACACCGGTCCTCCGGAATAACGGACTAGTATTGATATATGAGGGTTGGCAACCCATCCAATAGGGCATGTGACCCTGACCCGCCTGCATGCTACCAAGCGCCTGGATAGCTTCAATTGAAATTCCAAAGGCAGGTAATTCGTCACGGCCTCGCGTCCTTGCCGTACGGCGTAAAGTGCTCACTGCGGACAATATGAATATCCGTATCCGCTACTCGATCATCTGTTGTACGTCTTTACCCTGACGGCATAATTGCGTAGCCACTGGGATATTTGATACGTACAATTTATCCAGCGAGAATGAGGCAAGAAGGCCTATTCAAGGGACTTACATTGGCGTTTCATTGAGTCGCTTGAGCAGGCCACACCTCGAGGCAGCATGATGAACTCGTTGCCTCAGGCCCGTCGTCGATCAAAGGCGAGACAAAGGTATATCATTCTTGAAACTGCTTGGTTTTGCAGATCCCCGAGGAGATTACAGGCCATAGGCTGTCAGTCGGGTGGCAGCTGACAATAGACGGGTGATTCTGTATGTCTAAATCGAGGTGTATCCGGTGGAAGCGGAATCAGTGTTAGAGCAGCTTCAGCTTCGGGTGTGGCAAAGAAATTGCAGCGATCAGCGGCTCTGGGTCAGGGTCCGAAAGCACATGTTTGCCTGGGTTCGCCTGATTCAGCGGGTATCGATGTCTACAGGTCCTCCAAAAAGGCAAGAAGTGTCATGCATAGCAGTCCGCGAATGGGCTGCCGTTGTCCGAATAGCTTAACCTCCATCTGACACAGAGAATTCTTGAAATTTTTGTTTCTTAATGAGAGTGTTGATCAAGAACTCCGACTCACAGCCGTTTTCAAGTCGATAGGTACAATTTCCACTTCACGTCACATCCATTTTTTGTTTGTTCACTGCCGGAACAAAAGTGGCGCAACCAAAATAGGCAGGGAATCCACCCCGGCTATCGCAGTGTTTATGCTTGCCGACAGCTCCAAAGCGTTTGTTTTGACTCGCTGGGAGTGTATCGATGGCTACGGGTCATGATATGTGTAGTTGAGGGGTTCAATTTTCAATTTTGCATGGCTTGAGGGCTGTAGGCTGCTTTAGGCGAGGCTGGGAGGCTGGGAGGCTTGGAGAAAACGGTGATCACTGCCCAATTGGGGAGTCCCACTTGTTTGGCTCCGGCGAGAAACAAACAAGAAACGGACGTGACGTGAAATAGGAGTTGTACCTATCGATATGAAAAGGGTGGTCGGCTGGCCGATGCAAGGTTGGGTACATGTGGCGTTCCTTTACATAATACCTACCGATGGCTGTGCTCGACGTCAGGCTGACAGTTGACTGTTGGAGTCTGTTGCAGGCTTTACCCCAACAATAACTACCCTTGCCAAACCTTTGCTATCAACTTGCTATACCGACTACTACACCGTGGCAGGTGAACCTTATCAAGTCTCCGCCAATGATTTGCCAATAAACTTCATGATTGTGACTCAATTGTGACTACTGTATACTAATCATCTGATTATCAACTTTCAAGGCTACTAAGAAGCCACAGTATAACTATCAAGTATGTGCCCCGCCTCATCAAGTTTACATGCACTAAGCTCGTTGGACGCTGCTTTAGCACTTAAGTCGTCAGGATCCCCCTCATCTCGGACTTGTCTCGGACCCATGGCCTCGCCGATTATTTCGCCCTTTCTACCTCCGGCTAATTGGTTAGGATACATAATGACGACCTGTGTCTCCGTAATAGAGCTCACAGTATGTTGGAACTGGGAAGACACGGCCATTCCAGCCGATCATCCGCTTACCCATTTCTACCAGGCTCATTCTTACGGCTGGCTATCTATGATCAATGACGGGGGAGCACAAAGTCGTTTCGAAAGTTGGACTGATTCTCACAATATCAGTATCATTACAGCGGGACATTTGTTACTAGTCGCGAGATTCCTCTGTGAGCTGCTCTCCTCGTATGCTGAATGAAACACACCTAACCGCATATGTAGGGCACCGGTGGGGAACCTTCCTACACGTCCGAGCCGTGTACCTGAAATCAAGATACATAACCACCCTATTCGGCGTCTTGTGGCTCATCACTGTGGCACTCGACATGCTTACCGATCTATCGCTCCTTGCAAGTCAGTGTCGCCACGCCTTTCATCATGCTCGGCAGCTCAATTGTTCCCCATCCAGCGTGTGTTGCGGACACTCCGTATTGCTTTTTTTAATACAACGGAATACTACCTCTTCCTGAGTGCCGCGACATTTGTCTACGAAACTGCATTTTTCTAGCCATCTCCTACCGCTTAGCGGCCGATGCCGCGCCCGAGAAAAGGTGGCGGCGGCGGTGGCGCGCTCGCATCCTCTCAGTATTCACAGGAAAAGGGCCTTTCACGCTCTGAAGAGCCCTCGTGCGAAGCGGTTTGCCTGTTGCCTGTAGGCTTTGTAAATTTTCCCGTTAGTTTGGCTCACTGATCTCTGTTTGGACTTCATTCCTGTAGAGCAGTATCATCCTATTCTTTTTGGTGAACATGGCCGTAATGCTGTCCTTTCTAATCCCCGCCGGCTCGCACTACGATCTGGACACGCATCATATCGCCTTCACGAACACAATGGCGTGCCTCGTGTTCCGCGGCGTCGCGCTCGATGATTGAAAAATCTCTAATTCCAATTGGGTTAAGCACTACCGGGTCTTTCCGCTATCCCCAGAGCCTCGGCACTCTACATGCGTTGAATCTTGATCCATTTTACAGTTCACATGCACAGTTCCTTGCATATTACCCTTTACGCTTGCACAATATTGTTCCCGGACCCTATCCGTTATTCACGAGTTCACGTCTCCTTCTCTGATGTTCAGCAGGGTCCTGGCGCAGGTCGTCATTCGTCATCCTTACCTTGTCGGCCTTCTTCCCTGTCATCACTTGTTCTGGATTATACCCAGACGACTTTAGGAGCTCGGCTCGTCAACTTCGGCCCCACCGGCCCGTCGTGACCGGTGGCGGTTTTCTCGAACTAACCCGCGGCTGTGCACAAGCCAGCCCCGCATGATGGCATCGGACTCACCACTGTACACATTGTACGAGGACAGTTGAATGTTGGGGTATTTCTTCTCGCCTTCGGCTTCCAGTGTACAGTATACATGTGTGGAGTTTGCACCGTGATATTTGCATTTGTGCATACAGCTACTTTCGATCGTTCGTTTACATCATTTTGAGAATATCTACTGTATTTTGAGAGGTGAAGTCAATTGAATTGATACATATGTATCAATTAAATTCAGTGGTGGCTGTTTTAAAAATGAGGCAAAGTATGTAATAGTGATGTACACTAGATCATACCCGACCCGCCACGGACATGGACACTAACTCTACACAGATTCATTCTTTATATCGAACACATGCCCGTGCATCATTGAATCTTCATCCGCAAAGACTGCGGTGAGCACGACTGGGGTGCCCGGCCGACGTTTGCGATCGGTGATAAGACCCAGGATGACGGCGCGGTGCACGCGGGAGGTCATGGTGTTCTCCAGCGCCACGGCAGGAACCAGGAGGGTTGTTTCGTAGTTTGTTTTGAATGACAGGATGATCAGTGCGATGCTCATCGCCGTCGTCACGCTGGTGAAGAAAATCCCATGATGAGGATAACGAAAAGTATAGCCATATGGTCGGGAGCTCACAGGTAACACAACTGGCCGTTGTGCAGGAGGACCTTTAACACGCGCGGCGCCCCGTCGCCGCGGAAGAAACATCGCCACTTTGAGTACCAGCCGTCGCCGCCCACAGACTGCGCGGAGATGCGGTACGATATGGCGAGGAAGACGAATGTGGCGTGCACTGAGTTGGTAAACATCACTGATGTTAACCAGTTCCTCACATCGCTCTGTATACACCGTTGTGTCGGGCCAATGTTCTGTTCGCCATCGTCAGTACACTTTGTTCTCGCCTATCACGAAAGGAGAGGCGCTCACTTCACCCTGTAATGAGAACGGTATGACCATAGTAGTGCCAAAGACGGCGAGGTACATGAACCCGAAGAAGGCAGTGGCGCTGAGGGATTTACCATACACTGCTCGGACACGAAAGAAGAAGAGAAGGTTGTTGGTGTTTAGTGCGAGGATGGTGAGGGCCGATATTGCGTGCATCAGAGCTTGACAGTTCTTGATAGGTGCGACTGGGCGAATTTTAGCTGTATCGGACAAAGTAGATATTATAATCGTACCTACGAAGGCGGCTGAGCAAAGACAAAAAGCGAGAGTGGATACCCTGAGATCTAGGCTGTCAGCAAGGGAGAAGCAGATTGGGAAGCTGGAAGGACTCACCGAGCGCAGATGTATGCTATCTTTGGCATATACATTCTCCCTGTGGACAGAACACGGTACTCGTCGGGCATCGACATGAGCCAATCCCATGTCAAGGCCTACCAAACGACCACGCGGTGAGATGATGCGGAAATAAGACGAAAAGGGCTCGCGTACCCCTACACAAGCGAAGTATGTGTACGTCGAGACCGCAAGAATATCCGCCAGCGGAGGAGGGAGAAAGGGTGTCAGGGTGTCAGGATTTAGCACCGGCGACGTCGCTGAAAAGTTCATGATGACATGCAGAAGGAGGTGCCAGGGAAGAGTACACAATGCAAGTCAGCATTTTTATCAAAGTCTCGAGCTCAGTAGTAGCGAGAAATGCAAAGGCAAAAGGATCCAGGCTCCGTTAACTGGTTGCCGCCGAACTTGAATGTACTTGACAACGACCTGCGTGAGGGGAGAAGTCTAATCCGTACCAAACCCCGAAGTTAAGCCTAATGCCAGCAGCCATGGTGATTGCTCCTGTGTATTTAAGCGTGTAGCCGCCAATATTGATGTTTCAATGCAATCGAGAATCGAGTAAGACCGCACAATTCATACGCAGCACACAGTTCCCAACTCCTGATTGCAGCCAATCACGACCAGACGTCGGCCAGGCGCCTCCCTTCTCGTAATAAGGTTATACTCGCCACCACGCGGGGTAAGCGGCGTAATAGGTAGAAGCAAGGTAGATGTCGTCGCCCTGCCCCCGTCGCTGCTTCTACTCATATTCGGAAACCTCGGGCCGGTGAGGGCCGAGTCACGCGTCCCCACTAGGTCGGTGTGCTGAGTGCTTTGTTTTGATAACTCGCGTACACCGCATCGATGCATAGACGAGGAGGAGTCGGCCTGGCCGCGCTCGACCGCCAAAAGCACTCGCAAGCCTTCTCCGCGCTCTCCTCAGAGATCTCCGCCACCCAGATAACGACCCTCCACTCCCAGTTGGACCACTTCCGCACGGCCCTCCAGTCCTTCGCGGCGAGCCATCGCGACTCCATCCGCTCCGACCCCGTCTTCCGCCACAAATTCCAGAACATGTGCGCGTCCATCGGGGTCGATCCGTTCGCGGGGCCGCGCAAGGGCGGCTGGTGGGCGGAGATGCTCGGCCTGGGCGATTGGCAGTACGAGCTCGGCGTGCAGATCGTGGATATCTGCGTGAGCACGCGCGAGCGGAACGGGGGGATGGTGGAGATGGGGGAGCTGGTGCGGATGGTCGGCAAGTTGAGAGGTCTGGGCGCGGGGGTGATCACCGAAGAAGACGTCGTAAGGAGCATCAAGACGCTGCAGCCGCTGGGAGCGGGATACGAGGTTGTGGAGGTTGGTGGGGGGAGGAAGATGGTGAGGAATGTTATGAAAGAGCTGGATGAGGATCAAGCTGTCGTGCTTGCCATTGCGCAAGAGGAAGGCGGACGCATCGTCGAAGACATCTTGATCAGCAAAAGAGGCTGGACAAGGGAGCGGGCGTCCGCTGCTTTGGAGAATATGCTGCTCAGAGATGGGCTTTGCTGGATTGACGAACAAGATGAAAAATGTGGGACTGCTTATTGGGTGCCTTCCGTCATGCAGTGGGATGATTGAAGAAAATTTTGGTGCGCAATGCGCGCTGAAGCGCTGAAGCCTCCCGAGCCTTCGCTGACTCTCACATTCCACTGTTGATAGACTTTTTCTGATGCTGCGTCCCGAGTGGCCCGCCATCTCGCCAATGTCCCTCATCCAAGAGGAAAGCTTCCAAGCCAATGTTCCTCCAAGAATCAAAGTTGCAGGGCGCGTTAGACAGCGATGTCGCCAAGATCAGTCTTTCGAAATTACGACCTACCCGTAGGGACTGGCTGGTGGAAGCGGTATCGGAACATAAATGTGACGAGAAATATTATGACGCCGATGTACATACAAGTTCACTACAAGTTACAAGTTCTACGACGATAAAATGAATAGATAACGCAAATGCCCATATTGAACCGAACAACAGACCCTAGTGAAGGCACCCAATCACTCGTCATCGCTGTAAGCGACCCGCTTCTCCTCGGTGTTCGCAGTGTAGACGTGGGGGACGCGCTTATCCTCAGCAGCAGTGTACGAGTGAGGGACGCGCTTCTCCTCCGTGCTGTCACTGTACGAATGAGGGACGCGCTTCTCCTCGGTGCTGTCACTGTATGAATGCGGGACGCGCTTCTCCTCAGTGCTGTCGCTGTAGGAATGGGGCACACGCTTCTCCTCGGTGTTGGCGGTGTAGACATGGGGAACGCGCTTCTCCTCGGTGTTCGCGGTATAAACATGGGGGACGCGTTTCTCCTCGGTGCTGTCACTGTAAGAGTGGGGGACACGCTTCTCCTCAGTGCTGTCACTGTATGAATGCGGGACGCGCTTCTCCTCGGCGTTGGCGGTGTAGACATGGGGCACACGCTTCTCCTCGGTGTTGGCGGTGTAGACATGGGGAACGCGTTTCTCCTCGGTGTTCGCGGTATAAACATGGGGGACGCGTTTCTCCTCGGTGCTGTCACTGTAAGAGTGGGGCACACGCTTCTCCTCAGTGCTGTCACTGTAAGAGTGGGGCACACGCTTCTCCTCAGTGCTGTCACTGTAGGAATGCGGGACGCGCTTCTCCTCGGTGCTGTCGCTGTACGAGTGAGGAACGCGCTTGTCCTCAGCGGCAGTGTACGAGTGGGGAACGCGCTTCTCCTCAGTGCTGTCGCTGTATGAATGCGGGACGCGCTTCTCCTCGGTGCTGTCGCTGTACGAGTGGGGAACGCGCTTGTCCTCAGCGGCTGTGTACGAGTGAGGGACGCGCTTCTCCTCGGTGCTGTCGCTGTACGAATGAGGGACGCGCTTCTCCTCGGTGCTGTCGCTGTACGAATGAGGGACGCGCTTCTCCTCGGTGCTGTCACTGTACGAGTGGGGAACGCGCTTCTCCTCGGTGCTGGCGCTGTACGAGTGCGGAACGCGCTTCTCCTCGGTGCTGTCGCTGTACGAATGTGGGA
The DNA here is from genome assembly GCA_001630335.1 of Athelia psychrophila. Taxonomy (NCBI): domain Eukaryota; kingdom Fungi; phylum Basidiomycota; class Agaricomycetes; order Atheliales; family Atheliaceae; genus Athelia; species Athelia psychrophila. The sequence continues at coordinate 62,999 of KV417744.1, forward strand.
CGCGCTTCTCCTCGGTGCTGTCACTGTACGAGTGGGGAACGCGCTTCTCCTCGGTGTTGGCAGTGTAGACATGGGGGACGCGCTTCTCCTCAACATTCGCCGTATAGACGTGAGGCACACGCTTTACCACTGCAAAAGTCCAATCAGCACAAGCTCACACGCTATGACGGTAGTCAACAGCTTATAACATACCAGGGGCAGGCATGGCCATGGCGGCCGCGACAATGGAGAGGAGCACGAAGGAGGCTGATACGCGCATCTTGCTTTGAGCTTAGAGTAGAGGTAGGACGGGTGACTGAGTGATTTGGATGAGCTGTAAGAAAGACGAGAGAGGATGAGATGAGATGGGATGATGTTGAATGGATAGAATGAACCTGGCTTTTAAGCACTTGTGTGCTGCACTGCACTTGAGACCCTTCCCGGGGATATCAACGCTCACAGTAGATGCGCCGTGCAGCTCAGAACTACAGGAGAATTTGCACCCGCGGGCGGTCATTGGTTAGACCGCATCCCGCACCGGACCCATGACCGCATATTGCCAATACCAGGCGTGCAGTAGGGCGAGCGGGTGGCGCAATCAAGCCTCAGAGGCACCATCATGGCCATATGGGATAAACCAGTCGAATACGGGCGTCGTCTGTCACGGTCCGCGATGGTGGTATTCACAACGATGCAGCCAGGCTATAGAGTGGGATATCCAGGGAAATTTTGCAAGATTAGGATTGAGATTAAACTTCTGATTGCCTGTAGACAGCACCTTGGCGTCCGACCACGGAGTGTCACACCAGCAACATTGCCGTACCGCGCACGGAGCTCAGCGAGACAGTGGCAAGCAACATGCCAGTCAAGTAACGCGCTAACACGCGTCAATCACCTTGATTGAGACGCACAGGATCAATACACTGTTCTATAAAATGTTCAACCAGCGCACTCACCGACAATATTCATGGCTCGTATGCCAGATTGCAAATTGCCAGCCAGCTGCCACAAGGGGCCGATGCGCCCAGTATCAAAGCCGGGCTGCAAGGGATGCAAGTCTAAGGAAGCAATTGCATATCATGACACGGACAACCATATGGTCCATATCTCAGCGCTCCTTGGTGATAGGAGGTGATACTGGCACTAATAGCTACAGGGAGAATGCAGGGCAATCATAAGTTACCGACAAGCAACCGACAAGGGAAGAAGAAGAAATGAACGGAGCCTTTCGACACAGCACCATCGCTGCACCATCACCGCCGGAAGCGCTCATGCTCTTGATCACTTCTTGTCACTATCTCTTAACCTGCTGCGCGCTCAGGCCGGCGATATCAAACTCTTGGCACAATCAACCATTTCTTGGACCTTGAAAGTAGTGGTATGCGGACAGCAAGAACCGGACTCGCAGAGATGGTGATCAAGTGCGACAATACATGAATGATATGCCAGCTCAACTCTGGAGCCTTCGCATTTTTCTCGCACATTCTCCCCGCTAACTCATGGAATCCAAACCATCTCTCGAATCGCTTCACCTACAGACCCACCCCAGACGCGCGCGCTGGCGACTCAGGGCCACGGTCGGGGTCTGCGTGGTCCTGCTACTCCTCAACTTGATCGCGACCATATACCAAATACGCGTCCAAGCCCTCCCCCCAAGCAAGAAGACATACAGTGAGTAACCTTTATCCGCCCAGTCTATTTCAACATATTAACAACCACTTGCCTTGGTGTCTAGCATATCTGAACGGTGACTGGCCCCAAGAACTGGACATGGGCGCTCCGCTCCGGAAAGTAAACATGGCATTCAACGACAGCGAGCCATACATGGACATCTACGACCCCGACGCTGGCCCAGTATGGGACGCGAACCTCCCTGCTGGCCGCGGTTACATCAAGCTCGGGCAGCATCCAGAGCTGTTTGGAGTGACTATGTTCCACCAGATGCATTGTCTTGTCCGCCTGCGTGCTGTAAGTTATCCTCTATGAGAATACCTCCCGTCTCTGACCAGCCCACATCAGGTGTTTGCAGGGGACAAGGATGAGTCGGGCCATGTCAAGCACTGCTTCAACTACCTGCGCCAGGTTAGCCGCTTTATCGCCGCCCACCACCCATGTTCTTACGCTGACCATCTCTCCGCTCTTACAGGCCATTCTATGCAATGCGGACACCACGCTCGAGCCTGGGAAGACAGTCCACGAGCACGGTCACGAAGCCGTCATGGGCGGATACGACACGCTGCACCAGTGTCGGGATTGGACACAGGTGTGGGATTACATGACGGACGAGTGGCACAAGTCCTTCCCGGACCCGAACAACCAGCCGTTGCAATTTGCTGCTATCAATGGCCAGGCATAGGCGTGGAGTTAGAGGTAGAATAAGTGTATAAATAGAATCGTGTTCGTGTTGGTACCTCATTAGGACACTACTCCGCCCGATGAGGATGTAATGTATCTCGCCTCACACGCTCGCTTGTGAACCTCCAGTCACCGGACATCATGCAGTCGCAAACACCGAGGATAAGGGCGGACTAGAAACAGCCCTGGGCGCCGAAAGAAGTTGGTGCACGAGAGAGCTGGCAGACAGTTGGCCAGCTGGGGCCAGAAGATTACCATACAACAAGCTTGTGATTCCATAATACCCAAGCTAATAAACAAGCTAATAAACAATATAAAACAAGTTACAAGAGCAATGAATCCTAGTCCCTTAATGGGACCATTTAAGCCGCGGTGGCGAAGCCAATGCGGCTGTTCGTGGTGTCGAACACGGAGTAGTAGTTCTCGAGGAACTTCTGGCCGATGATGAAGTCGACGCCCGAGGATCCACCATCGTTGATCCAGGAGTAGTACGCGCTGCCGGAGATACCGAAGTTGGAGTACTGCGCGGTGGGGACGAGGTACTGCGCGGGGGTCAAGGCGAACTTGGTGCCGCCGATGGTGAAGGAGAAGGTGCCGGTGGGCTTGGTGGTGAACTTAGCGAGACCGGTGGAGGAGTCGGTCTTGCCGCCCGAGGCGGACAGGAACTTGGTGTACGCGGAGGTGGGGATGTAGATGAGGGTGGTGCCGGTGTCGACGATGCCGGAGCCGGAGCCGAGGGAGGTGGTGCCGTAGGTGATGGCTGAGACGGCGACACCCCAGTAGGGGCCGACCGAGGAGGAGGTCGACTTGGCGGTGTAGGTGATGGAGCCGGTGTACTTGGAGGAGTCGCTAGAGGTCGCGGATCGGTTAGGATGCGTTGCGTGCGGGGAAATGAGCGAGGCGACTTACGTTCCGCCGAGGGTGAGTTCACCGTTGGCATCGTCGTCATCAGAGCCGCTCTCAGGGGCGAATGAGACACCGAGGACCTCAGTGGAGATTGTGCCCGCGGAGTAGAGGTTATCCAAGAAAGTGGGGACCGAGGAGACACCACTGAGTTATACATGAGATTTTGGGAAGAAATATGTGAGATGACAATGCTCACGAAACGGTGTCCTCAGTGAGGTCAACAGGGCCAACCCCAAGGATTCCGTCAACCCCGGAAAAGCCGGTGGAGCTGGAGGCAACACCGATGGACTGCGAGGTCACGGTGGCCGAGCCCAGAGTGACGGTGTCGGTGTACTCGGTTCCTGAGAACGAGCCCGATCCATAGGAGACAGAGATGGATTTTCCGGTGGATGTCCCAGTAGATCCCTTTGTGAACTTGGTGTCGGCACCAACCCAGGTGTTCGACGAGCCAGTGTCGACGATCAAGTCGAACTGTTGGTCGTGATAAGCTCGTGCAAAATGGAAACTAAAGGCGTATACTCACAGTCTGGCTGCCGACCTTGACCTGGGCGATGTAGCTGTCGACCTCGTTGATGACAGTCGCGGAGCTAGACGCCGCCGAGTTGTACTTCGCGAGACGGGCCTGGTCCCTGGCAACAGTCTGCGCGATGGACTTGCTTGCCTTCTTGGTGATGGGGTGAGTGATGAGGCTCTCGCGGGCAACGGGGCCGGCAATCGCTGAGACAGCGAAGGAGAGGACAATCGCGGAGGTGAGGGTCTTGAAGTTGAACATTGTGGCTAAGACTTGAAGATGGAGGAGATGGAGGATGACCTGAGTGAGCAGAGATGGGAGTGACTGCGTGAAGAAACTACAGTGTATATGTGCTACACTTTATAGCCCAACAGCCAGGGGTTGCAATACTTGTCGATAAGGCGACTGAGTGCACGCATGAAGAGATGCAGCGGAATACAATGACGCGAACTTGGATCGCATGCGTTGAATAGGGATCGCCGGTCGGCCAGGCTGACGTCCCCTCGCGTTCATCATGAGCTCCATCTGGTCACCGATAGCGATTATACACAAAATCGCGACATTGAAGCGCCATATATCGCCTGAAGCTCTTTGGCAGTTCGCCCCCACTCGGTTGAAGCTTCTCGTGCTTCCCAATGCGGGCCATCAAAAGGTTGTTTCGCGTGCGTCCACATCCAGGCCATCAATTGGTTGTTTGCTCCACATGGCCGGATATGAGCAGATTCAGCGGAAGCAGCTTTCAGCACATGGATCGATCGAAGAGTTGTTTTCAGCCGAACGGCGAAAGTGTATTTGATTTTAAGCGGCTAATTCGCTTGGCAGCGGTTGCCATTGGACCTCATTGGGCCCGGTGAGCATTGGCAAGCATTGGCGCAGAGATGAATGAAACGGGGACGGCGATCGTGGATGAGGGCCAGGAGCGTGTAGGCGGAAAAAAGGCTCCATGTAGCGATATATTTCCGATCTGCAGAGGATCAAAGGATGGGCATTTGGAAGCGGGGCAGGAGAGCCCAGCGACTGTTGATTCCATGTTGCCTCGAAGGAAGGTGCTACAGTTTAAGCGTTGAGCCATATGCATGAGGAGCGATCCAATGAGCCGTGAAGAATGCGCATCGAATCGACTTTATCTCTACATGAATTGAGGCAGTGGTCAGCAAAGTTTGTGACAAATGCCCGATAGATTGTACGCATCAGCTGCGCTTGCTGCGTCGCTCTAAAAGTTACACGATCCATTTCATATAGTCGCACATGAAGAGTGTAAGTTGCATCCTATGGCGCTAGCTCATTGGCGCGTGCTCAGGGCTTCAGGCCATGCGGGATAAAGGCACCAAGGGCCTAAGCGGCTGCACGTCTTCCTAGGTCTTCCTCCATGATGCGCGTGCCAGGGACTACGCAAACCGAGCATGCGGAGAGAAGATATGGCCACGTATTTCAGAAGATTGCGTAGAAGAACCTCGAAGTTCGCGAGATCACGCCGAGGGGGGCAAACGCAAGGACAGGCAAGGACCGTGACGCGTACGGGCCCGGAGTCCGGAGTCCGAGTCCGATATCCGAATACCTCAGCGTCTTCCTGCCAGTGCCACCCATCCACCGCACCAAGACGACTATCCCTAACGTCCATCAGAACTGCTTGAAAACACCCGATAAATGATGTGAGTAGACGAGTATTTGTCGGTAGTCAAACTCGACTTCTACTCCGACTTTCATATTAAATCCCTTTTGTCATCTTGATTCTTGACTTTGGCGCTGAAGGAAACTTCTGCTCGCTTTGTTTGTAGGCTGATAGAAACACGATATCATCTTTTAGAACTATATATTGAAATGTATGTAGGTTGGACATGCGCCATATATCTTGCACCCTCGAGTCGAGTCTTTCACGGCAGCCAGTGGTCGGTTGGGGGTTGGGCCTGGACTTTATCCAGGACCCAGCTAGCTGGATCCATGGAACTTTCAACATATTTCGGTGTTCAAGCTCAATGGTGAGGCCCGTTCATGTCGCTAGCCAGATGCTGGTTGTAGGCGAAGCACTGGAGAGCGACAATCCCAATATGCTATTAGAAAATGTATCAGTAAACTTATCTGGAATCAACAAGCCAGGTTACTTACCACTACCCCGCTGCGCAATGCTGCCATAACATCGCCTTTATTGACGGGGTCCACGTTTGGGACCTTCAGGTTCTGGATTGTGTCCCGTATCGCCATATACTCTGGATGTTTCTGTTTGGTTATTTTTTTCGCCCATTTGTCCTTGACCTAATCTTAGTGAGTCACAATAATAGAGAAGAAGCCTGCTCTTCAATAAGCGCACCTTGTTGCTCTGCATATCAAATTCAAGGGGGCTCAAAAACCCGGTATGGCTGCCTCTGTACTCCCCATAATATCGCCAGTAGGCTCGACCATTTAGAAACACCCGGCAAAACAAGCTGAACTCTGAAGTGCACATGTCATTATACCTGTTGCTCAGGAGAAACCCACGACCCCCCGGCGCCACGGGGAGCCCAGGATTCAGCTCTCCGGTGCAGCAAAGCGCAAGATGTTTCCCGGGGGGCGCAACATTAATGAAGGGACTGACAATACGTTGGGGATGGACACCATATTTTGTCCGCAATAATTTCCGTTTTACAGGCGTTGCGAGCGGGCCTGTGGTTATAGCGAAGTCGGTCAAGCCGTCCAAGTGCCGGTCAACTTCTTGGCTTGAGAGGGTCACTTTGGAGTCTTCGCATTTGGGCTTTACATCCAGCCCTAATTCTGTCTAGGAAAGCATCAGGGCCAATGATTCACAGCAATAATCAAGTGTAGTGACTGTACCTTCAATGGGAAAATCTTACGGTCCCGGTTTTCTGCCTTCACATCGCATACAGATGGGTATTCAACTTTGATATCCTGAGCGTTATCAATTTAAATTTATAGGAATGGCTGAACCAAGGTTTCAGAAATCAGACACACCACCTGGAAATGACGTGGTTCGACCTTAGCAATCGCGGTGTGTTGTTCAACCGACGGCACGAGCTTATACTGAAGGCGCTGGTAACTTGATAAACGGGATATCTGATATTTTGATCAATCTCAATAACGGCTGATTTGACGGGCGACTCACAACAACTTCAACTTTGAGAACGCGACGCGGCCGGCCGACTGCGCTGGCGGATTGGTAATTGGCATTCACCCCGTTGAGTTGACGCCTGAGGCGCTTGCTATTGATTCTGTCGCTCCTTCTCTCCATTGCAGTAGGACAATGCTAAAGAGTGATAAAACGAAGATGGAAGCTCAAGCGTTGAAAGTCGACGCAAGTTGACAATACTAATGCCAGTGACTAGTGAGCGCCAAGTGAGCGCACATCGGCCGCGACTTTGGCCGCGGGCCGTGCAGTTCCCATTTGTGGACCACATTTCCGGTTCAGACTGAGACGGTCACAGACTGTGAGCTCGCCACTGGACTATCGAAATGGCTCCCAAACCTAACCCATCGACGGGCCCCCAAACATCTGCTCAACGGCCGACTAAATCGAACTCATCCCAACTATCTAAGGAACGCAAAGCCGCGGCAAGCCGGCCAAAGCAGCCCACTCCAGTCCCTGAACGTCTGAAGCGACTGTTCACATCACTTTGCGCTCAGATCGATGGAGGGCATTTTGTAAATGCAGTGAAGAGTTGCGACAAGAGTACGTGCTCTCAGCTCAAACCTTTCGCAGATCGCTGACTCTGCGATCATGAACAGTACTTCGCCTTGCACCTGGCGATAAAGACGCACTGCAGACAAAGCTGTTCTTGCTGCTGCAAACCGAGCAATACGGTGCTGCGCTGTCATTAATCGGGTCTGACAACGACGATAGTCATATTTACGCCAAAACATACTCCGTTTATCGCTTGCAGCATGAAGCAGAGGCTACGGAAGGGCTGGATGCACTCAAGAAGGAGGAGGGCGACGAAGATGTGGAGAGGGGAGCAATGCATCTGGAGGCTCAACTCGTATGTCCACAACTTTCTATATATTATGCCCAGCTGAGCAACCCCTAGAACTATCGTCGAGGCTCTTACCAGACTGCGGTTGATCTATACAACGATCTCCTAGACACAGCCGAGCCCGTGAGTCACAGTCATCGTTGGGATCCTGTCTTATATTGAGACGATTGCTTCCTAAAGAATTCTGAAGAACACTCTGACATCCTCACAAACTTGACCGCCGCTCAAAAGCACCTCGACTTCATCAATACAGAGTACCTCCACGCAATTGATGCACTGCCTACGGCCGTTACCTCCACTTTGGAGACCAACCCACCACCCGCGCACCCATCTACATCCCAGGCAACCGCTGCCATCGTGTCTTCATCATCCACAGTAGCTCCAGCCCCAGCCCAGCCGAAAAAAGCACGTGCTTCTCGGCTGCCCAAAGGCGTTGTCCCCGGTGTGACTCCACCGCCAGACCCTGAGCGATGGCTGAAGAAGAGCGAAAGATCGACCTTTGGCCAGGGGCGAAAGCGAAAAGGAGGTGGTGGTGGTGGTGGTGGAGCTTCTCAGGGCAGTGCGTTGGAGCCAAGTGGAGGGGCTGTAAGTGTTCCCACCAAGAGCGCAGTCACTGCAGGAAAGGGAAAGAAGAAGAAGTGAACTGTGATTCTGTGAATTGCGTTCCGCGCCCAGGCATTTGATTCGTGCCGACGCTTCAGGGCATCGGGAGTAGAACCTCTGATTCTGACCATCTTTCTCTTTGGAATAAGATTTGATCAGTTACTCTGCCCCGTGTCACGCCGAATGAATGAGTGAAATGGCGAACATCCATTCCAAGTTACTAAACGAACTTCCAAAGCATATCTGTCCGGCAACGTGTTTGTGCAGTCGATATGTTGCCTGTGGCTGCATTGACAGCTATGGGCGGCGTGGACTCGGAAGTAAAGCGGCCCCGTATGTCTAAATTGTCTCCCAAATAATGCAGGGTAAAGTAGCATATGCGTTCGGCATGCCGTCGTATTGTGATTGGCGTGTGTGGTTCTTCTGCTGTTCGAAAAATAAAGACGGGCACTGCATGAACATATGAACGCGATCCGCACAGGCCCAAAGCGGCCAAATCAACCTCTTGCCTCTGTACCTCATGTTGCTCGCCTGACCTCAAGGCCCTTTACCAGGCGACACAATCTATTATCTATGACTCTTCTTATTAACCAACTGCTTGCCCATCATCGATGTTACGAGAAGAACTTGGGCGCCGCTGCGGCGTGTTCTTCACGTTAAGTCTCGTAAACGTCCATTCTTCGGCTTTGCGATCATCACCAGGCTGGAATCTATGGAGCATGCGATTCTGATAGAGCAAATGAAAACCGCACGTTGACCTCGAGTTGGGCCCTTCGCGTTAGCATTGCTATATGACAGGCAACGCCCTACTACCGGGCGAATCTTTGCCGAATGGCAGCACAGAACGTGGACCTTGCTTAGCTTGGCCAGCACTGTTTGGCATTGGGCCCGCCGTTGTCTGCAGTCATTTCCGGCATAGCCACATCATACAGGAACAATCAATGGAAGAGACGAGGAACATGGTGGCCACGTGTGGAGCTAGCTGAATGAACGCTGTCGGATTGGATTCAGGCAAGGCGGTCGTGAAGTAATTTGTGAATTACGTGCGGAGGGGAGACGATATCGAACGCCAGGCCTGAGCGCCATAAATTCCACGCGAAGTCCTGCAGCTTATTCATCCGGAGTTACGCTCTTAAAAGCTGCTCAACCTCCAAAGTTCCTCCATCAATTACTTGTATCCCTCATCCTCTTCTCTTCACTGCAACTTCAAGTCATGGTCAGCTCTCAGCCCCTTACAAGAAGTTCGCTAGCTAACTGGATGTAAATGACAGTCTCAAGTACACGGTGTAATTGTTATCGCTCGTAATGGTGATCGCACCGAGTTCTACCAGGATCCCAAAACATATGCCCCCGCGTTCACCGAGACCACCCCCCTCGGCGAGGTTTGTAGACTCAGCCTCTTTCCCTCGCCTGAAATTGACCTCCTCCACCAGGTACAATCCCACGCTCTGGGCTCGTTGCTGCGCAATGAGTACTTCATCAAGGACTCTACCTCCTTTGTTCAAGGCATCCAAGCCGACCTTGTCGACACTCACCAGGTTGCCGTCCTCGTGAAAGCCGGCGGCGAGGGCCCCGTCATCTTCGACTCCGCCATTGCCACTCTGCAGGGTCTGTTCCCGCCTACGCCCAAGAACACGATGACGCTTTCAAACGGCAAGCAGATCACTGCGCCTTTGGGTGGGTATCAGTACGTCCCTGTCGAGACTGTCGAACCCGACAACGACCGCTCCATGGAGAGCTGGACCGACTGCCCAGTAAGCATCACATGCATATCTGCAGTTCAGCGCACTCCCCTGACCGACTCCTATCCAGGCGTTCCAAAAGCACGTAGAGGCGTTCCACAAGTCTGACGAGTTCAAGAAGAAGGCCGCGGAGGCTGAGCCGTTCTTCAAAGGCGTCAAAGACTTCATCTTTGGACGTGAAGCGACCCTTCAGAACATCTGGAATGTATGTTTTCGCCTTCCACGTCTGAATCGGGACAACGGAGACATCTAACGATAAACCCATAGATCTACGACTACATCAACTCCGAGTTGGCGCACAACCAGACATATGCCTTCCGTCTCCCACCCAGCTACAAAAACCAGGCCCAAGCCTTGGCCGACTTCCACGAGGCGGGTGTCTTCGGCGCCAAGGACCTCGGTGGCATCGGGAACAGTGCGTCAAACCTACTTCATAGGCATAGTAGCACTTCATTGAATTAACCTTTCTCTAGTCGCTGGACGTACGATTATGTCCACTGTCCTCAAGGCGCTCGAGCGCATCGCCTTCAACGGCGACCCACTGCAGTTCATGCTGCTCGAGTCGAGCTACCAGCCCCTGATTTCCATCTTGAAGATGACCGAGCTCACCAAGGACCACCCAGAACTGGACGGTATCCGTGCGTAGCTTCCGTTGTTCATTTGATCACGCCGCTCACTCGCATGTCTCACGGTCTATAGCCGACTACGCATCGGCACTGGTCATCGAGCTCCGCCGCGGTGCGCCCCCCGACACCCGTGACTTCCTCCGTTTCAAATTCAAGAACGGCACGAACGACTTCGAGACCCTACACGCATTTGGTCACCACCGGGACATCCCCCTGACAGAGTTCATCTTCCGCACGGAGGACTTTGTTATCAACAGCAACAAGGAGTGGCAGAGTGTCTGCAGTACTTCCTTCGCCCCCTTCCAGCTTCCCACCATCGGTGCTGAGAGTGTGGGCCAGACCGCGGGCTCGTGCATATTTGCATTCTTCGCGCTGTTTGGGCTATTCATCTTTTCCAACGTCGTCCGCCGCATTCGCGCCAGGAAGGCTGAGGGCCGCCTCCGCTTGCCTGGAGCCGAGGTTAGTGAGAAGCAATCCACCCCTCTCCTTCCGCCCCTTCCTCTCCACCCTTTCAGAGCCCATTATGGGACTGTCTCGTCACAGAGCCCTGAGTCACATCACTCTAGCGAGCTCGTGACCACATCTGCTGCATGATCGCGCTGTCGTTCGTTCTTGTTGTCATGTATTTCTCTCTTTTCGTCTATCTCTCTCATCACCGTTTTCCGAGCTATACGCTGACTTTGCTCCTTCCTAGGTCACTCAAATCACTCACAAGTTCTGAACCACCATGTACCGTGATATCATCTCGCATTCTCGCATAGCATTCACAGGGTGACCTGTTTTTGGTATATATATACATAGCAGCAGGACATTTTCCCACTACACACGCATGGATTGTACCATATTCACGATTGATGAAAAATGTATAGGCCTGAGGTCTTCTACAACCGAGCGGTCACCAGTTCAATGACGGCATCGAAGGAACTCGATACTGTTCAAATGCAGTCGTTCTGGGACTGGCGATAATCTGTAGAATGGTGAAAGTTTTTCAACTGCTCTGCTTCAATTTCAGACTATAGGCAACCCACCTTTCTCGGTACATATGACTACTTCCTTGCTACTTCCCCGAGTTCTTCGACGATTGCGATTCGGACCTGTATACGTAGGAACTGCCACCCCGACTGGCAATCCAAGTTTCTAACGTGCCTTTCTCTGGTTAAGCTCCGATGGAATGCTGTTGGGATCCATACGTAGAAATATATACGATGTACATATTTATTATCTAGATCCTATCAAAACTTGGACATTGGATAGCACTAGTACCATTCCGACCTTAGGTTCATTGCCACGCTTTTGAGGAGGACTTTCCACGAAATTGAATAATGAAATCGATATTGGGCTTCGAGCGTTCCCTATGTGACCTACCCATTGAGTCCGCTTAATCCGGTGGGAAGGAGTCTGGAGGTTGCGGAGCTTGCCAGAAACGGATGGTCACGAGCCTAACAAATAAGGTTAGGCCTCACCCTGCCTCACCTCAGAGGTACCTCAACTCGGCTGCAACACTACCCATCGCACGGCCGATCATCAAGTTTTGATGGGCAATATCAGGCAATATTGCCTAGGTCCCTTCCAACCCTGAATCTAACGATCAACTGCAAATGCGAAACTTGTGGATCAGACTGACCGCAGTCTGACCAACTCATCGTCGTCGATGTCGGTGCTCGAGCAGCTCGAAGCTGGCATCGCTTTGAGCCAACTTAACGCTGCCCTAGTCACTGTTAGTCTGGCCATCAATCTGTTCAAAGGTGCACTCGGCTGACTAGGCCTTAGGTCATCGCTTGGGACATTCTCATATACTTCGAGGAAGAGGTAGACCTTGCTGTCAGATATGGATTCAGCTCTTCAAGTATAGTGTATTTCGCGTCTCGGTGAGTGTATATTCTATACATTCTTGGCCCTATGACTGATACACCGTTCGCAGCATAGGGATATTGTTCTGGTGTATACTAAGCCTGATAATGGAGAGTGAGTAATCCAGCTCGAGCATTCCTTTGACGACCATGACTCATCTCCGCTACCTTAGAGGTCCCTTTCTCTCACTGCGAAGTTGTTTGGGGCATCACAGCGATCATCACCGTTGTCGCCGGCAGTGCAACAGCCCTCCTCTTCGTCATCCGCGTATGCGCCGTGTACGAGCAATCCAAGGCCGTCAAGATCTTCTTTACCATTTTCTGGCTGGCTACACCGGTTTCTGGTATCTTGACCTCCATTTACGGTCGCTCATCCGTAAGTCATTCTGCTTCCATTAAATGGCGCAATGTTCTAATCTCGATGAATGCGTAGCATATGGGATCACCTATGTGTTCTATCAGCGGCGTCCAATACTTCGTATCCATCTGCCTGTGGATTACGGCGGCTTTCGACACATCTGTATTTCTCGCAATCACCTGGAGAATCATCTCATACTCCACGGCCTGCAAAATATCACTCTGGCAGACCTTTCGGGGCGCGGGGCAACCTCGTATTTGCAGGGAGCTGCTACAGGGCGGACAGCTCTTTTATTTGTGAGTTTACGCGAGCCATCTTATACGGAACGACCGCTGACGATGTCGCATAACAGCGTTACCGTGGGGGTGACGCTAGTTGGAGCTTGCGCCATGTTCATACCCGTTAACCCAATCTACCGCTTCAGCTTTACTCAGCCATCACTCGCGCTCCAGAGCATTATGGCGTGCAGAGTACATCGTAGAATCGTTCTGGGTTCCAACAGACTGAAAGTCGACCACGATTCAGCCCACAATATCGCGATGACCACGATATTACCTTATTTCCCGCACCCCGAATTATCGCGCAATATCGAGCTGGACCTGTAGCTTGCGGCCCCGCGGCTAGCCGCCGCACCGCACGCGTCCCATCCTTGACCACCGAATATCATCTCAGCTTCCTTATGTGGGCTCTGCAACCAATTACAATGGCATGCTGCGCTATTCGGTTGCTCATATCGTGTCTGGCCTATCGATGCGCTGTGAGGAATAGACTGACCGGTCGTACGGCAAAGTGTGAAGCACATACTCCGGTATCTCGTGACGGAAAACGCGGCGAGAAGACCAAGCTCAAAGGGAGCTGGGTGGCAAGTGGCAGATAGCCAGGAGATTGGCAGGCGAAATGGCATGGTTCGTCCCCGTTTTATGGATCCGCCAACTTGGCAATGTAACAAGTATGTGCTGCGCGTCCCCTATTTAATCATCTAGCTGCTACGGGTAGCTGTTGATGTATGATTGGTGTGTAAATATTATTTTTGCGCCGGGTGGGCGAAGCTGCTGTAAGTACTACTTGGATCCAGAGCATCCGCTGTTGATTGCGGTCTCGACCGTGAAAACGATTTGACGATTGAGTTGTAGTGAAGCTAGGCAGGCAAAGGGGCTTGTGTACGTACCTGGTGCTCGATGGCAGTTCAAATACAATGGATGTGCGCCATACAAAGCGACACGAAACTGGAGATAGACTTACAACAAAAGTGGTATTACCAGGGATTACAGTCGGATCACAGTTGATATATAATGTCCATGAGAAGTCCATAGCGAAAGGCCAATATATAACAAAGTCCGAAACATCTACCAGTCCTCAGACTCATCGTCCACTCCGGGAAGCGCAGTAAGTGCTATGGGTCTCTCTCCACGTTCAACCGAGCGCATATCGGTGGAAGGGGAGTGCCGAATGGAGTGGGCGCTACCCTTGCTGGCTACGCTCCCGGGGGACTGTCTCTGTCCCTGCTCTATGTCAGACTCGACACCGGGCTGCAACAGCGCTGTGGATATCACAGGTGTGGACTTGGGAAGGAGGAGGCCAGAGCGAGTGGTGAGGAACAGCATCACGTTTAGCGCACCGGAAAGGCTGTATAGAAATTGAACGGCGAAAGTCGCCGCATGGGGGACTTTGTGA
>KV417744.1:86235-97500 GCA_001630335.1 Athelia psychrophila
ATAGAAAGTGACACACCCAGCTAATCTCCTGTTTTCATCAATTACTTTCACCACCACCACTCCTCCTCCGGACTGCCTATCCGCGGGCCTGCATTCTAGCGGCCGACACGAGGGAGTCCCCGCGGGTCACGTTCGGACGTCGACACGTGCTGAGCGACAAGGACCAATATCTAAGCGAGATGTAAGAGACGACGGCGACGACCACAAGAGAATGAATAACACTATAGTAACAGCTCAAACCGGAACGTACTGCTGGATTCACCAGCTGCGGCTGTGCACCACGACTGACGCAGCCCTTTAGCTGCAGTAAGGTCATCAAAGACTTATAAACGTACCTCGGCGAATAGACTAATTTATTCTATTGCAGTTGACACGCTGTAAATATCTCCTCGTTCGTTAGTTGTCTCCTTCTCTCGGAGTTTTACCTTTAGCTTCGCCAGCACGGTGGGCTGTAAAGCCATGTACGGCAGAGTAGGAGAGACACCTCACGGGATAGTTGTGTTTGCAGTTTTTTTTTAGGGTAGACCGCTTAACATCGGTTAAAGAACCGGCTGTTAACTGGTGTTAGCTCAGACAGTTAAAAAGAAATAATACCGCTTAATAGTTTCGGCTTACATACGAGGCTGAACTACAATTACACTAATAACGTGTTGTAGTCATAGTGCCCATGTTGGTGCGTCGGTTACCGGCCGGTTAATGTATAATTTTTGGATCCAGGTATGTAAAAAGTAGTTAGCACTTATATCATGTTATGTACACACACATCAGCCTTTTACACAGGAACGGTACATGTATATATGGTCTTGTCAATTGGAACGCTTACGCTACGCTCTTAATCTAGTCACGTGTGCCACGAAGTCTTGAACACCGACTTAACTCATTAGATCCTTCTTCGTCTCAGTCATTTATCGGGCCCTTTACCACGACTCTCCCTTTTCGTCTATCAAGGAGTATATGAGACTTCAACCGGATACATCCAATGCCCCACCGACAAGTTCCCACGGGACCCGAGCACATGTATGTCGACGCATCTGTTACAAGTCGTGGTGCATCAGCCATAGGGAACCCAGAATACACCAGCCATTCGCCAGGGAGACTTCTCGTGGACGGTGGTGGTGCGCCAGCATGGCCTATAGCAATGCCGCTTGCAACACCACAGCAGCTCACACCGCATGTCTCAAATCTTCATGCATTTGACCAGAGCCCGATCGTTGTGATTAAGGGATTCGCATACGGGATCTGGATCGCCAGAGGAGGCCCATAGGACCCACAGGACCGGAAACCACGAACCGTCGTCGGAGCCCGCGTCCTACGTCTCAGTCTCGACGACCTTCTCTCCAGGCTCCCTAGACGACTCCGCACCCTCTCCTATCCGCGGGCTCGGTGGATGCAGTCGTGTGCGGTTGTGAGGCAGGCGTTTGTAGTTGTTCTATTGTTCAGAAAGAAGATGAGCGTTGCATGAACACAGACCCGATCCGCGCAGTCCCCAAACTGAAAATCATCCTCTTGCCTCTGCACCTCGTGTTGCTCGCCTGACCTCAAGGACCCTTGCCAGGCGACGCAATCTAATATATATTACGCTTCTTATTAACCAGCCGCCTGCCCATCACCGATGTTGCGAGAAGAATTTGGGCGCTGTTGCGGCGTGTTCTTCACATCAAGTCTCGTAAACCTGCATTCTTCGACTTTGCAATCAGGCTGGAATCTATGGAGCATGCCATTCTGATACGGTGAATGAAAACCGCATGTTGACCTCGAGTTGACCTTCACGTTAACCTTGCTTTATGAAAGGCGCTACCCCACCGCCGGACGAATCTTTGCTGAATGGCGGCACTGAACTGGGCCCTTAGCTTGGCCAAAACTGTTCAGCAGCGGACCTGCCCTTGTCTGCAATCATTTCAGGCATAGCCACATGATGCAGGAACAACCACATGGGAGAAGCGAAGCCCACAGTGGCCGTAGCCACGTGTGGAGCTAGTGGAATTAACGCCGTCCGTTTGGATTCAAGCAAGGCGTTCGTGAAGTAGTTCGTGAAGGATGTGCGCAGGGGACACGGAGGCGAGCGCGAATGCCAGGCCTGGGCAGCATAAATAGCACGCAAAGTCCTGCAGCTTTTTCATTATAGTTTCTCTCCACGACGACGATGTCTCTTAAACGCGGCTCAGCCTCCCCAATGTTCCTCCATCAGCTCCTAGTATCTCTCATCCTCTTGGCTTCATTGCAAGTTCAAGTCATGGTCAGTGCCCAGCCCCTTGCGAGAAACTCACTAGCTAACTGGATGCAATGACAGTCTCAAGTGCAAGGTGTCATTGTCATCGCTCGCGGCGGTGATCGCTCCGAGTTCTACCAGGATCCCAAGACCTACGCCCCCACGTTCACCGAGACCACTCCTCTTGGCGAGGTTTGTAGCCTATGCCTCACTCCCCTCATCAAAAATTGACTTCCCCCCAGGTGCAATGTCACGCTCTGGGCTCGTTGCTGCGCAATGAGTATTTCGTCCAGGGCTCTCCCTCCTTCATCCAGGGCATCCGGGCCGAGCTGGTCGACACTCACCAGGTTGCCGTCCGCGTGAAAGGCGGAGGCGAGGGCCCCGTCGTCTTCGACTCTGCCATTGCCACCCTGCAGGGCCTGTTCCCCCCCACGCCCAAGAACACGATGACGCTCTCTAACGGCATGCAGATCACTGCGCCTTTGGGAGGGTACCAGTACGTCCCTGTCCAGACTGTCGAACCCGACAACGACCGCTCCATGGAGAGCTGGACCGACTGCCCGGTAAGCAATATATGCATATATGCAGCTCAGCGCACTCGCCTGACCATGATCCTATATAGGCGTTCCAAAAGCACGTTGAGGCGTTCCACAAGTCTGAAGAGTTCAAGAAGAAGGCTGCGGAGGCCGAGCCATTCTTCAAAGGCGTCAAAGACTTCATCTTTGGACGCGAGGAGACTCTTGAGAACATCTGGAATGTATGTTTCTGCCCTCCACGTCTGAATCGTGACAATGGAGACATCTAACGATAAACCTATAGGTCTATGACTTCATCAACTCCGAATTGGCACACAATCAGACATATGCCTTCCGTCTCCCACCCAGCTACAAAGACCAGGCCCAAGCCTTGGCTGACTACCACGAGGCGGGTGTCTTCGGCGGCAAGGAGCTCGGTGGCATCGGAAACAGTGCGTCAAACCTACTTCATATGCATAGTAGCACTGCATTGAATTGACCTTTCTCTAGTCGCTGGACGCAGCACTCTGGCTACTGTTCTCGAAACGCTCGAGCGCATCGCCTTCAACGGCGACCCACTGCAGTTCATGCTGCTCGAGTCGAGCTACCAGCCTCTGATTTCCATCTTGAAGATGACCGGCCTCACCAAGGACCACCCGGAACTTGAGGGTATCCGTGCGTAGCTTTCCGCTGTTCATTTGATCACACCGCTCACATTGTTCACTTCTTATAGCCGACTACGCATCGGCACTGGTCATTGAGCTCCGCCGCGGTGCGCCCCCCGACACCCGTGACTTCCTCCGCTTCAAATTCAAGAACGGCACAAACGACTTCGAGACCCTGCACGCATTTGGCCACAACGCGGACATCCCCCTCACAGAGTTCATCTTCCGCACAGAGAACTATGTTATCAGCAGCAACAGCCAGTGGAAGAGCGTCTGCGGCGCCTCCTTCGCCCCCTTCCAGCTCCCCTCGTTCGCCAAGCTCCCCACCATCGGTGCTAAGAGCATGAGCCAGACCGCGAGCTCGTGCATCTTTGCATTCTTTGCGCTGTTTGGGCTTTTCATCTTCTCCAGCGTCGTCCGCCGCAACCGCGCGAGGAATGCTGAGGGCCGCCTCCGCTTGCCCGGAGCTGAGGTCAGTGAGAAGCAATCCACCTCTCTCCTCCCTGCCCCCCCTCCCCGTCCTTTCAGAGCCCACTACGGGACAATCTCGTCACAGAGCTCTGACTCAAACCACATTGGCGAGCTCGTGACTGGATCTGTTGCATGAGCGCGCTGCAATTCATTCCCGTTGCCATATATTTATATGTTTTGGTCCATCCCTCTCATCACCATTTTCGGGGCTATTCACTGACGCTGCTCCTCCCCAGAATGCTCAAATCACCCACAAGTTCTGAAGCACCGCACACCATGATCTCACTCTGCATCTCATTCCGCATTCTCGCATCGCATCCGCAGGGTAGCCTGTTTCTGGTATATATGTACATGGCGACAGCGCATTTTCTCACTACACATGCATGGATTGTACTCTATTCACAATTGATAAAAAATGTATAGGCCTGGTGCCTTTTACAACAGCTCGGCCCCCGGTTCACCAGCGCCATCGAAGGTACCTGACATTGCTCAAAAGCAGTCGTTCTGGTACTGGCTTTAATCTGGGGAATGATCATTGGTAAAGGTTTTTTTAGCTGTTCTCCCTCAGTTTAAGACTACTGTACCATTGCGAATGATTCGTCAGTCGCGGGTCCTGACGAAAGACGATAATCCCACAATTAAGTCAAGGAAAATCGCCAAAATCGCCTTATGTCACACCGGGAAGCGCCAAAATCGCGCCCCGTGCCAGGACAGCCGAGACGCGTTCATTAGTCGCGCCACAGACGTGAATCTTCGGCGTTCGCACAAGATTCGCGCTTGTGGCACGGTTTTCTGCCGCCCTCTCTGGCCGAGGCTCGCGTACGGTCCACGGACTTCATGGTTGTGTCAGGTATAAATAAAAATAAAAATTTAATGCTGCCAGAACTCAGGCTATAGAGAGCAAAATTTTCCGAACGCCAAATGCGAACGCGTGGATTTAAATGTCACAAGGCCTGACGAACCATCCTGAATGGTACAGTACTTATGGGCAAATCCAATACATCGGATCGACTGCCATGGACCGGTCCACAGGTCACCGGCTCGTCGCCTCGCGGGCCGCCACATTGCCTTGGCTGCCCCTGTCACCCCTATAGCCCATTGCCCTGAAATATCAATATCAATGGCCAGCTCTTTGATGATCCACCTTACTAAACTCCGTTGCTGTTCGCGAAGCTTTCTGCAATCCCCTCCCCACAGCCGTGCCGCGTCGGCGGTGGCTTCGGCTTTCCCGCTTTGCGTACTAACGATTAGCGCTTAGCCCCGGGGCCACCAGCCAGCCCCCAGCCCCCAGCCGCTCCCAGCTCTCGCGGCGAAAAGCGCACATATAGCATGAGAATGAACTCGGCCGCGACAAATGATCTCCGGCGCCTCTTCGGCGCCGTGCGCAGGGTCCGTGACTTTTGACACACGATATTTATTTATTATTGTGTACTGGTGGCAAAAATGTAAACTTACGGAGTAGATAATAAGTGTACACATAATTTTGTGGACAAGAATGCGGACAGGATGTGGACAACCGGGCGTCTCGGCGTATAATGTGAACACACGTGAAGCAAAACGCGAACTCACTGTGGCTTTGTGCTCGCGTTCAGTGACAGATCCCACTCTGTGCTCGCGTGTTCACGACGCATTCGCATTTCAAAGCGCGTGGCTGACGCGGCTGATCGCATTGAAGCGGTAAGCGGTAAACGGTAAGGAGCTGCCGTGCCACCAGCACTTGACTGCGGTTGCTGTTCGGTGGCACCGTGAGGACAATCGGAGTTGCATGCTTTAAAGTTTAGCCTACATAGTCTCTCGGACTCCCTCCTAGACATACTGCAACCGACTCGTACCTCGTACCTCGTCTGTAGGCACAGCTTCAGCACCGCTTGCCGGCCGCACGCTCAGAGCATGCGGGGACCTTTGAAAAGCTGAAAACGGCTATTTGCATCAACGAGAGCTTGAAGCACCCGCACTTGCTAGTCTTCTGCAGTGATTAGCCTGTCCGTCGAAATAGATATGCTCAAGCACGAATTACTAATTAGCGAATACAACACACACCTCGGAATCAATGTGCATCGAGGATCTATCAATCGAGTGGCCACCGACCGGCGGAAGCGATGTCCGTGCTGAAGCCTTAAGCTTTAAGCCTTAAGCACTGGTGGCACGTCCGTATTTTAAGCGAAAGTATATCCATGCAAATAATTATGCACGAAATGCAAAACGCGAACATGGTGGCATCGCGCGAACGCCCACACATGTATATGATGTGCACGCGTTTCGGGTCCACATAAGCTTAAAGCTATGGACAGAAATGCTCTAGTCTGAAAGCCCTCCTAAAAATTGTGGGCACGCATTGCAATGGAGCACAGCACAACATCGGGCACCGGTGACCATTTCACTCTATGAGACTTCAAAGGCTAAAGCTTCGTGCCACATTGGATCACCGGTCACCGGTAGCACGGCATTCCACCAGAGCTCAACCGGAGCAGCGACGTTACCCATAAATTTGAAATGCCAGCTGAGATACCAGTTCCTGCAGGCCAGCCGCAATCACAGAGAGGTAGTCGCATGCACTGAGAATTTGAGAACGGTCGGCGAGATCACGTGGCCTGTGCCTTTGAGCCGAGTTGCGGGATGCTCAAGGTTGGTCCATGAGCCAGGTCCACGGACCACTGAATATTGAATATTGGGCGCCCATCCACCGTGCGGCGTGTACCGTGTTACAGCGTGTTACCGGTGGCCGGTGATCCAGTGTGGCATGAAGCTTTAGCCTTAACCTTTGAAGTCTGAAGTCTCATATATAGCGTGAAATGGCCACCGGTGCCCGATGTTGTGCTGTGCTCCATTGCAATGCGTGCCCACAATTTTTGGGAGGGCTCTCATTGTCAAATTAGAGCATATCCGTCCACATAGCGTTGGGCTTATGCGGACACGAAACGCGTGCACATCCACACGATGCCACCATGTTCGCGTTTTGCATTTCGTGCATAATTATTTGCTTGGATATATTTCCGCGTAACCGACTCCCGCTGCTTGATTATCTGCTACGTGTGCGCTCCGGTGAGCCGCCGCCAGATCTGAGATTGCTTGGGGGTGTACTGTAGCTGCTCGCCTCGGTGCAACTCTGTGGGCGCAGTAATTACAGTTCTACAGTTCTACAGTTCTACAGTTCTATACTCAATCTACACTTGCGCCAGAAATAGGCCATAGGCTATTGCGCAACGCCGGCGCCAGAAATAGCCAGCGTTTCGCCCGCTGCGGTTGGCCCCTGTTTCCAGTGTCCACAGCAATCATGGTGAAAGTTGAACCACATTGCAATTGCGAGACATTGCGAGACAATGTTCAACTGAGAGCCGATCCAGCGTTTCCGTACAGATTTAATTTCAGCGATGTCTTTGGCGAGCATCGGCGTCTCAGATGATTTTCGCCATGGTTTCCACGGAAACAGGCGACCAGGCCTTGCCCCTTCACAATATTAATTGCGAGGACCTTCAACTTCCACTTGCGCGTTCACCTGCAAGCGCAAGCGGCCAGGGCCCCGTATCGGGTCTAAATAACCTTTTGGCAGCTCGGACCGGGCGCGAGTGTGCATGACGTGATGGAATTTTCTGGACATGTGTAGATCTGTGTAGATGGGGCACTGCAATGAGCATGACGGGTCGCAACCGCAGTGGGCTTGAATGGGCTGCTGCATGCGCATGTTGAGACAGGCGAGACTTGGCGCTATGTGTGCGACCATCGCGCGAGCCAAGTCTCCGTCGGACACGCCGGGCATGAGGCTCTCGTCGTATGTCGGCTGCTGGCTGACATGACCTCATTGAATCAGACATGCGGCTCCGCCAAGATGCAGAGAATACTGAGATTGCGATGAGCCCCCCAAGGACCGGGTCGGCGTCGACCACTGATACACGCGTTCCTGGGATCGTCATGCTCGCTGCTGTGGTGGTGGCTCCACAATGATGTCACAATAAACAGAGCAGCAGCAGATGCATTGCCGACCAGCAGACTGCGGAACACTCTAGAGCGAATCTGCGGCCAGGAACGGCAAGTCGTGCACAGCGGCAGGGTGCTGCCAGGCCCGATCTTGGGAATGATCGCCCGGGCGCCTATCCGCCTAGACTACACCACCACTTTCATTGACCTCTCAGCCCTCTAGCGATAATGGTTGGTCAAACATGCATCGGTCTACCAACGAGTACATGACGCTTCAACAGGACACATACGCCCTCCCCGCAATCGACGACTTCCCATGGGACCACCTCATGCAGTTCGTCACCGAGCCCATGGACGTCGACCCGTCAAGTCCCGCCACAGGCAACCGATACACCTCCCATTCCCCGGGGAGGCTGGTCGCCGAAAGTAGCGGGGGTCGGCCAATAGCAACGCCGCTCGCAACCCCGCAGCTGCCCACGCCACCCGTATGTCGCACACCTGCATCCACTGACGAGACGCTGATTGCTGTGACCAGGATTCGCACCTGGGTTCCGGCTCGCCAGAGGACGAGTCCTACCGCGCGGCGCCCCACGGCGCGCTGTCGGAGCCCGCGGCGTACGTCTCCGTCTCGACGACCTTCTACCCCGGCTCCCCGCCCGACGCCGCGCCCTCCGACACCGTCCTCCTCTCCGAGGACGCCGTGTGGTTCTACGTCGACGCCGCCACCCTCCTCCGCGCCTCCGACAATAGCTTCAACGCCCTCCTTGCCCCGCACCCGCACTCCCCGCACACGCACGCCCAGCACCCGCACTCCCCGCACGCCCAGCACCCGCACCCGCCCGCGCGCACGCCGCTCATCGCCCTCGCGCAGCCCGCGCGCGTGCTCAACCTCCTCCTGCACGCCGCCTACGCGCGCTCCCCCGTGAACTACCACCCCGCCTTCGCGGACCTCGCCGCCGCCGCGCGCCTCCTCCCGACATACGGCCTCGCCGTCCCCGCCCCGCCCGCCCCGCTGTACACGCTCCTCGCCGCGCACGCGCCGCACCACCCGCTCGCGCTGTACGTCCTCGCCGCGCAGCTCGACGCGCAGCCGCTCGCGGCGCACGCGTCCGCGCACCTGCACTCCCTCGCGCTCTCCGCGATCACCGACGCGGACGCGTGCGCGATCGGGCCCGTGTACCTCAAGCGCCTCTTCTTCCTGCACTACGGGCGCGCGGACGCGCTCAAGCGCATCCTGCTCGCGCCGCCGCGGCAGCACGCGCCGACCAAGGGCTGCGACTACCTCGACCAGCGCGGGCTCGCGCGCGCGTGGGCGCTCGCGAGCGCGTACCTCGCGTGGGACTCGCGCCCGGACGTGAGCGCGGCCGCGATCGAGCGCGCGCTGACGCCGCTGAGCAACCAGCTGACGTGCGAGCTGTGCCGCGGCGTGCTCACCGCGCGCATCGCGCAGCTGCTCGAGGACTGGCGCGGCATCAAAGTGAGTATATGACCGTGTGCGCTCCCCCGTCTCTCGGCTTTGCGGGATAGGGTGCTGACAAGGGCTGTTTTATTTGCAGTGCACGATATGAACGACAAACGACAAACGACCGAATGCACCTTGCACCTTGCACCGACTATCTATTGAAGGCCCAGGCCGACCCCGCATATCCCGCACCGACGATACCTTATGAACCCAGTCTTCCCCACACACGAGCCCCCGGACCATCCACGCCGCCCGCCCTAATTTATCGCATCCCCGGCCATACACGCGTAGACCAAAAGTACCTACCGGAACCGAAATACCGACATACCGACATTCCCAACCCCACTGTATTAACTGACCACTTGCCGCCTGCCACACCACGTACCACTTATCGGTACCGCCACCTTGTTGTTCTTCTTCTGCTTCTTCTTCTCGGACCTCCATATTTTCATTTTCATATTTTCATATCTGCATATCTCCTTATCTCCTTATCTCCATACACGCCCGCGAGATCTGTATTTTCTATTCGGTCGCTTTCTTATGTTTTGTTGTTGTGGTAGCTATATTTAGATGGATAGTAGGAGCAGAATACACGTAGCTAATACAATCTAATCGTGCAGCTTACGCTCGTATACGACTCGCGTGCCGAATTCAAATGTAGGCCGGCGCGCTAATTGGACATCACTACGCCTCTGCGCTTTCCCCTCAGTGCGCATTGCACCTGTAGGTGTTGTGGTTCTGACAAAATAAGTATGTATGTACACCACACTCTGCCTTAGGTAGACCACCCACCCATGCACAGCGCTCGACACTCAGGACCTGGGCCATGTAATGTGGGTATCGCTGGACATGCGCTATTCTAGAACATGCAGCAAATGCGTAGCGTAGGGTATCAAAAAATAATGTTACGACAGAGTATGTACTATAGAGATATAGCAAGTGTTCGGAGTCCGAGAGCAAAACAACTATCCAGCAAACCGATTACTGCTCGTGCTACATGTCCAGCAAACAACCCCGGCGATGGTGGGACTTGGGACGTGGGACTTGAGATGCAGAGCACCTTGATTACAGCGGCCGATGATGAACTGAACTATATAACCCTGTGACTTGTGAGTGTGAGCGCCGTCACCCGTACCGCGGCTCAGCACTGCCCCAGGAAGCTGCTCTTGGGGATGGTCCCGTTGAAGCCGTCGACCCATGTCGTGTAGTTCCAATTAGAATACGCGTCGATGTATCTGGTCACGCGCGTCAGCGTATGCACTTGCACTTGCGCCCCTTATAAACGCTGTGAGACATACTTGTTTATGTACGATGCGGTGGGGAAGTCCGGCGGGTCGCAGCCGATGTTCTTCGCGTTCTTGGGCTGGTACACCTGGATGAAAGATGGGGTCAGATCATCTAGCCATCGAGGTCTGCCCGCGCAGGGCATAGAGACGAGCTGCGCACCCGAATGTAGTCCACTTTCATGGTCACCGGATACGGTATGTGCTTGACATCCACAAACCCAAAGTTCGAACTCTGGCCCAGATTCGTGAGGAGATACTGGAGACAGGGATGAGCACTAGTCGACAAGGGTATCAAGGAGACTCACCATGGGCTCTTGCGGCACGGGCCGCGCGGAGATGTTGACAGCGGGGTCAGCAGCCATCCCCGCCGAGTTGATCGTCCAAGCCAGTACACCATTAGCAATCCAGGAAATGTACTAGAAGATGTCAGAGTCAGTTTAGCAAACGAACCAGGATACGAAAAGTCTTACAGCTCCGTCGAAACCTGGTACGCGAAGCGGTCAGCAAGGTAGAAATACGAGGATGAACGGCAGGGTCATTCACCTGGCTTGTACTCGAACCCGTAATTCCCGAAGCACTGCCCCGTCGATTCGTAGCAGTCCTGGTCTGCACGCAAGGTGAGCAAAGAGCGCACCGAAAGCGCGCATACTTACTGGTCGTGGTGATGACGGACGTGGCCTGCTGATATTGGCCTCCTGTGTACGAGTTGAAGGTGCTGATGTCGAGGTCCGGGATGATCATG